>JAECUM010034550.1:0-31828 GCA_016617855.1 Megalonaias nervosa
TATATATATATATATATATACACACACACACATTATTATTATTAGTATATAATGTACAAAGCACTTCAAGTACTGGGTAAAACCAGCTGAATTAGATGCACAAATCCATTTTTTAAATTATATTTGTTTTTGTTTTTATGGAGGGGTACTGGAAGTGCTAGGGTCAGCAACAAAAAACAGGGATGGTCGGCCAACTAGAAAACACATTATTTTGACCTAGTAGGGATATCTTATCCCTATATATAAAAGGGGCTCCAAAGAACACATTAAATCTCCTGTAACCAGTACTTCAGTTCTTGTAATATGACTTTCAGAAATGCTTAGCATGACAACTTTTGACTGTTTTCACTGCTGCCACATTCACAATTTCCTAAATGGTGATACCTACATGTGTAAGATAAAAATCCATACATTCTGGAACAAGACAATATCATCATAAATATTTAGAGTACTTTTTTCTTTCTATAGTCACTTTAGTGAAATGATGTTACATACACTGGTTATATTACATAATCTGTACTCTTTAATACAATACTATGTTGGTGTTGGCAATATGTTATAGACTGTATGGAGAGGTCAGTCGAAGTGTCAGAAACTTGCATCAAACCCCCCTTACTCTTTCAAAGTAAATACCAATTGTTTGAAATTAAAATATGTTTCTTCCACAGTATTTACCCAATCATAGTATTTAAGGAGTATGTCAACTACTTTGCAATTTCAGCCCTCACAAACCCAAAAAGACGTTAAAAAAAATTGGTTACATTAATTAAAAGGTTTTCTGTTTGCTAAAAAAGTCAGACAAGAGTAGTCTCCTCTTGGACATAAGGATTGGTACCAAAGAAAACCTAGTCATCAGTTACTGATGGTGCTGAGATGCATGCTCTACAAGGAGATAAAACTGGTGAGGGCTTGGAGGATATGCCTGTATTATGATTGGGTAAGTATTATCAAATTAGCATATTTTACCTTTAAAAATTGGTTTCTTCTTCAAATACCTTACTCAATCATAATACATTAGGAAAACAGATAAGAGAAGGAGGGAGTTAAATCCCCTCTCTCCAGAGTTGGCCAAGACTCTAGTATCCTAATGTATACAAGCAACTCCATTTAGAAGAAAATACAAAATAGGGTTAGTACTTTGCATATAGAAGCACAAGTCATATGATAGCTTGAAAGATGTTTGCTGCCACAATTCCAGTAGAAGGAGAGTGAACTATGTTATACGAAACTGCTGAGCGAATCTGAAAGGGAAGAATGTTACTCTTTCATTATTGGTTCCACCAGACTGAGCCAAAATCCTCGGATGCAGGGATATGATACACACTTTTGTGCAGGTTAAAAAAGGTCAGTATATGTATACTGTATATACCCTATGTAAATTACTTATTGCGATAACAGCGACAATTATAACACAGAGATTACGGAACCCCAGTAACAAAATGTTTTACATCATATAAATATCCTCTATGTAGGGTATCTATTTTTATCATTATTATTATTTAATGCCAAACATTCCACAATGTCAACTTAATGAGAGTTACTTTTACATTTACTTTTACATGTATGCAAGTTACTTTTACATTTTTAAAGTTCATATTTGACATCTTACAAAAATAATAATTTAGACATTATTATTATTATTATTATTATTGTAATAGAAGACAGAAAAAAAACTATTAACATATGCATATGCAATAATTAAAACATTCAGTTTACTCAGTTTGTTTATAAAATCAATGATGAATGTATGGTGGCAGATTTCTGCCAACCACTACCTACTTACCAATTCAAATAAGATGACCTATTCTTTCAAGTATGTTGACATAATTATAAATAACCCATCTTAAGGCGAGAAAGAAGTCAGAGAACAATCTGAACAACAGCCGTTTTAATCGACACTTATGTGGTTGCAAATTTTCTCTACATATCCACTTACAACATAATAACAAAACAAGTCGTCTTCAGACACAAAATAAATTGACTAATCAAAATCTTAAGGTGACACATTGTACAGAAGGTGTATGTTACCTTAGATCAGTCAAATTATTTCCCGTCTGAAAATGTATTATTTGTAGCTATGTCAACAAATATGAATGACTATGATGGCTTACTTACGTGGATAAGTGGCAGAAATATGCAACCACATATGGCATGTAGGCATTAACATGGCTCTTTTTCAATGCATCCTCTCATTAAGTTGACATAAACAAATGGATATGTCAATTTAGATTTTACACTGGTGGACCTAACTCTTGTCTTAAGAGACTTATTCAAATTATGTCAACATATTTGAAAGAACTAGTCATCTTATTTAAGTGGATAAGTGGCAAGTGATTGGCAGAAATCTGCCACCATATGAATGCAAGTAAAAATAAAATAATATTTTAAAATATTGACATATTTTTTAGAATGATTTTAAAATGAAGAAATTTAATCAAATTTGAAATCAACAAATTTCTTTAACAATAATAATTATTTTTTTAATATTATTTTAAGGTATTACCTTTGATAGATGATGATGATGATCATCATCATCATCATAATAATATTATTATTATTATCATTATATTAATATTAAATAATAATAATATCTACAATATGTATTCCTTTTAAATGTTAGTTAAATTTCTGACATGCTCAATGCCATCAAAATATGAATTTAACAAACTTATAGAGTAAAGCCAATTTTCTGACTTCATTATTGTGAAATGTGTGTAAAATAATAGAAAAAGGAAAAAAATTCTATCCTCCATGTATGGCATATTTTTATTGCAAGAATTTTCATCAATGTGGTTTCGATTCTCTTTGATTCTAGCTTTTATGCTGGTAGGTATCTTGCATGAGTATACAATATAAATTTACTGACTTCAATCTTTTACCTGCCTGTGAATCTGCATCACACCCCTAGATTATGTACATTATGCAGCACCGTCTTCCAAAAATAACACTGGTTAAGCATTGTACTTGCCGTTGATGACAATATTTTTTCACCAATTAAAAGGTTTGTGCAGACTGAACAAGGTATGGTTTAAAAGCAAATTTTTAAGTAAATTATATTTTTGGGGGAATAATTACCCAATCACATTATGAATATTAGCCTGCAGCCTCTTGAATCCAGCCATACTGAAAGACAAAAATCATCTTTTTCTTTCTCATATAAACAAAAGACAATAACTCTTGCCCTTTAGCACCCCTGGCCACTGCCAGGTGTCACTGGTATTTTAACTGAACAATATACTAACAAGGATGTTTGCATGGTGGGTTGGTTGGGAGGTCAAAGATAGCATGGTCTTAAAGAGACAAAGTCCATTAAGGTGACAAAGTCACTAAATTTGGTAGAAATTGTAAAAAAAAAGTATACAACATTAGAAGAATGATTGTCCAACACAATAAATCCAAAATTAAGGTTGGATGGACCAAACTGAACACTAAGATGAGTTGGATTGTCAGAAGTAAAATGTACAAATGTTATCAGTACAGCAATGAAGCTAAAAATACTGGTGACACCAGGCAATGGCAAGAGGAGGTAATGGGCATGAGTTATTGCACTTTATCTGTATGAGATAGACAGAAAATAACTATTTTTGGCTTTTAGTAGGGCTGGATTCGCAAGGTAAAAGGCTAATATTCTTAATGTAATGTGATTGAGGAACATACTTGAAGGTGAAATAAGTTATGAATGGATTAAATAATTCTCAGTGAGATTATTGTAAATGTGCTAGGTAAATACTTTCTAAGTTGAAGGTGTGGGTATGATTCATAATGGACTGGAACCTGAATAAACTCAGAAGTATTGAATTTTCCCCCAAATGAAAGCCTGTTGAAGATATCACAAAAGAGAACCTATAAAATTTCAAATTTAAAGTGAAAAAAGATACTGTAAATTAATTTATTTTCATGGGTATAACATTTTAAGGTTTATCGTACAGTGGTATTTTTACTGATATTTTATTTTAGTGTATATGCCTGTGATGGGAAAGACAGTCATCTTTACCTGGAAGGTGTATATTTTTTGTCTTTACATCTTTTGTTTTAAGAAACCATCAAATTATGAAAACTGGAACCCTATGGATAGGAGTGAATTTACAGAGTTCACTGCAACCTGAATCCATATATATTACATAAGAAAAAATATAAGAACTTCATCTGCAATTAGTCACACAAAGCTTGCAAGGAAACTGATTAGCAGTCCATTCAATTAAAAATACCATAAAATGGACATTCTTTTTATGAATGTATAATTTTGTCCAAAAGGCATATTTTATCTTTTGGTCAGTTGCTTGAATATGTTAGCAACAGTGGATGTAGAGGAATGATAATATATGAAGGAATACAGGGTTTATTTATACAATATCATTCGGAGACCACTAAATTGTTAAAATTTCTCCATTTAAAAAACAGCTCCTAATGGATTGCCATTAGTGTTTTTTTCATTGCACATTCCATTTCACAAACCTGGCACTCACCCAAAACTTAGTGAACAAGTGATTATAATGCAAAATCTCTCACATGTATAAAATTTCTTCCAAGAATGACTATATGTGAAGTCTTGTTGCATGATATCTAAAATTATCATTACAATTGAAATTGGTGTATATTTTAACCTCTGACCTCCTCTGGGACCCCAGCAACTGGAACTGAGAATGATACAACTTTCACTGATAGTTACCACACATGAAAGATAACTACAGTTTTGTGAATTACCAACCAACAGTTCAGGAAATGATGTGGAAGGGTGTGTATGTGTGCATGTGTGTGCTAGATTTTTAACATAGCTTTAACAATTTTTCAGTCATATCACTATGATGTCTAAAAGTGTGGCAGTTTATAGTGATGTCTAGCACTGGGGCATCATGCTGCAAACATGTCACATCATGTCCCACCCAGTCACTTTATGCTGACACCAGGCCGACCAGTCTCAACACTAACTTTCAATGCTGAGTGCCTAGCAAGGCAGCTGTTAGTACTATTTTTATCAGTCTTTGGTATGACTCAGTTAGGGTTCAAACTTGTGTCCTCATGCATCCAAGGCACATGCTCTAATCACTAGGCCACTGAAGCAGTGATGTGGAAGAAGCCTGCATGATGAATGAACGGACAGACACAGTGTAAAATATTATTCACTTCTAAACTTTAGAGCATGGGGATATCTGTTGTTGTTGTTGTTGTTATGGGTTTAATGCCATTTTTCAGCACATGATAGGCTATACTTGGTGGCCAGTCTATTTGATAGAAGACAGAGCCAAGGAAAACCAGGAAGAACCACTGACCCACAGGATGCTACTGCCAAGTTTTCTTACATACCGAAGCCCAAAACTCCATGCAGACTGAGGTAAGATGTTAGTGATCTGTAAAGGAAAATGCCTTAAACAAATTGGCCACCCAGGGCCACTCTTAGGGATAATGACTGACCAACTGTTTGTATCAGACAGGTGGGGCTTAGCAATTGGACAGCAGTGCTACTATAAGTTACCTGTCTCCTACAACTTCTGAGGGGTACTTTCGTTTTCTCACAGACATCATCTAAATATTTTCTGGTATTAGATGACAATTTTCTTCCCAGTATCTCCCTCACTACAACTGGATCAAACTGGTAATACCTGAAATATGAATGTGAAGTGTTTTGTTATGATCTATTAAACTTTGTTTCATTTGGTTAGCATACAGCATTTCAATATATGGTAACAGTTCATTTTCCAATTTCAAAAAATATAGCACTCCCTCACTTTAAGGCCCTTAATTACAATATAGTTCTTTTTATAATTCAGGTATGGACATGGATACCACTGAATTAAGTGGTAGTAAAATTATATGTACAAAGAACTTTATTATAAGGCATTCTCACTATAAGGTTGTATACTCACTGGATGCCATGGACAATGTTATAATGAAGGAGAGCTGTGTAATGTACTCCATTATAAGGCATTCTTACTATTAGGATCTACATTCTATGGCTCCCATGGACAGCATTATGAGTACTGTTATCATGCACTTTATTATAAGGGAGTCTCGCTAAAAGGTAGTATACTATAAAGGTCCTATGGACAATCTTATAATGAGGGAGTACTGTTATTATGTACTATATATACTCACTTCTAAGACTAGTCAATGGTGTATTCTGTGCTGACAGTACAACAAACAACATAGACCCTAATCTACAAGTGCATTATGCTATAGCAGATCAGGATCTTTGTTGTTTGCAGTGTGACTCAACTTACAAGCAAGTACATACAGTACTTCATTAAAAGGCATTCTTACTATAAGGCTGTATACTCTATGGCTCCCATGGACAGCACAGTAATGTACTTTATTATAAGGAAGTCTCACTAAAAGGTAGTATACTATATGGGTCCTATGGACAGTGTTATAATGAGTACTGTTATCATGTACTTTACTAAAAAGCAAAAGCAGTATACTCTATGGATCTTATGGACATTGTAATAATGGGGAAGTACATTTATCATGTACTTCGTTATAATGCATTCTCACTATGAGGTGGTATACTATATGCTGCAAAGAGAAGTGTTATATTAAGGGAGTAGTATTTTCATGTGCTTCATCATAATGCATTCTCACTATAAGGTGGGTATATTCTATGGCTCACAACGACAGCATTATAACAAGGAACAGCTGTAATTATAACCTACCTTAATGAAATGTCCCCAGGATCACGTTAAATATTTCTGAAATATTTACCCCTTGTAAACTGGATAAACAAGGCAGAGTTTACTCTGTTTGCACACATATTTTAACAGCATCAACTCATCCTTATGCATCCACCAACCGTAGTCAATACTTTTATAAGTACCTATTGACCAGAGTTAAATGGTTATGTGAAAAATTTGTTGATGCTGGTTATTCTTTAGATGTACAAGAATTATTTGACTCCAGTCGGTTAAAATACATGTACAACTGGTGTCAACTCTTCCTCTCTTATCAAACTTTGAAGACAGATATCAATAAAATTATAATAACAGAAATTTAAATCACACAAGAACCTATTATGTCCTGTTACTGCAGTATGCCTTGACTGGTTCCTGGCTTTATTGGAATAGTTCCTAACAACATACACACATAAAATTAATGTTCTACTAAAACTTGAGGTATTGATTTCTCAAGTAGAAAAATGTATTCCCACTGTGAGAAAATTCTCCATTTCCCCTCATACTGTATACTTTCAAAGCAGTGAGCCTTATCAATCAAGTGATTCTCTCTAACATTTGTTAAGAGAATGGTTTGTTCTTGAGGGCTTCTTTAATATGATCCAGACAAGTAGGTTCAACAGAGCTGGCTTTAGATGAAATTCCTGCCATCAAATTTGTTTGTGCAGATGAGGAAATTTTCTTCAGAATTTCCACTGCCAGATTTATCAAGTCATTTATCCATGACTTTTCCCACTATAGGGGAACAATCAGGATGATGAAGATTTCCATTTCTACTGTCTTTTGCAGAACCTTTGGAATCAAAGGATCTGAAAGGTAGGCATTGGCATCTGATAATAGTGTCAACTGCCCAGACCTTTGGAGCCAAAACTGGGGCAATGAAGGCTAGCCTAGGAGTTTTGAGTTCCATCTTGTTGCAAAAATATCCACCAGTGGTTGACCCTACTGGGTACAAATATAATTGGAAACGTAAGGGATGAAATAACCATTCTGTTTGTATTAGTTGAATCGTTTAGGATGGTGAGTCTGCTAATACATTTAGTCTGCTGGGAATATGATGAATTTGCATTGGATTTGTCACTGATGACACCACCTTAGAAAATCGCAAACAAGGATGCAAAGGTCTGTGGATTTGGCTCTCCCTTGCCTTCTGAGACATTTCAAAACTGTGTAGTTGTTGGACAGAATGAGTATGCCCTTTCCATATTGCTTCTCCTGCCACCAATGAAATGCTTTCAGTATGGCTTTTATCTATAAGTTATTGATCCACAATAGACAGTCCTGGCTTCCTGAAGCTATGGAAGGTGCTCTGCACCCCAGCCTGCTGGGCTTGCATCCATACAAACTGTTATCTTGGGAGGCTAGTCCTTGAAGGGCACACTCCCAGTAAACTAAATAAGAATCACCAATGTGCTGAGATGGGACCTCATATGGTTAGAGACTGGTATTGTTTCTTCCAATGGGCAAAGTTTCATCTCCACTGGAACAACAGAATCATCTGTAAATGTCTCATGATTAGGCAACCCAGGACAATAAGGTTTGTTGCCACACTGAATAAGTCCAGTAGGAAAAGGAAATATCGGGCTGAGAAAAGGTTCTTTGCAAGAATTGAAGCCACCACTGAAATGATTTTCAATGCACATTTTTGATGGAGACCTACTTTGTTCAGATGCATTCACCTTACTCAAGTGGATGAAATGTTGAACTTGGATAATATCTGATTTTTTCTTGTTGACAAGGAATCCAAGGCTGAGGAAAAGTGTAACAACCATTTTCATGTCTTGATTTAAAATACACTTCACCTGGTGTTTTTGAAGTTTGTTATCCAGATAGCTCAATGTCAAAGACATAGAGATAGTCCTCAAGTGAAACACTACTCTGCTGAGACCTAAAGGGGTGCTCTGAACTGGTAAACTGTATCTCTGAAGTTAAATGAATGAACTTCCTGGAAGACTTGTGAATTGGGACATGCAAATCAGCACCTTACAATTAAACACTGATTACAAAGTCTCGCTCCTTAATGACATTTAAAACCTGCCTTGGTGCTTCCATTTTTTAACTATCGTGCTTGTAGGAAATGACTGAGGTCTATGACTGGTCAAGGAGTGCTGCTGACCTTTGGAACCAAGAACAGCGTTGTGTAAAGACCCAGTGATTCTG
This sequence comes from Megalonaias nervosa, assembly GCA_016617855.1. Lineage (NCBI taxonomy): Eukaryota > Metazoa > Mollusca > Bivalvia > Unionida > Unionidae > Megalonaias > Megalonaias nervosa. The sequence goes on from JAECUM010034550.1 coordinate 8,823, forward strand.
TGCAGTGAACAATCTCTACAACCGTTTTTTTTCTTCAGTTTTATTTCTCACTACAAGATGTCTGCCTTGAATAGGTCTTCTGGGACATCCGTAGCTGACGAGACCCTGCACAATGGAGGAAGGGTACTGAATGTTATATAGAAGCCCTCTGAAATGACTTACTGGGTCCATGGACCATAACGGCAGATTATTTCCCATTGGACAGCAAAAAGGATAGAATGAGAATGAGCATAATTTGTAGAATCAGAATGAGATTGAGCATAATTTGCAGTCTTTTTAGATGAATGTGATGATGCTGACTCCCCTTGTACAATCTTAGATGGAGCTTGAGATTGTTGAAACAGACACCTGGCTATACTAGAAGTTCATACAGACTGAGATACAGAAAGTCCTCCCTTTGAATGGCATAGGCATGTGACTGAGTTGATTCCTTATCACATGGGTTCTGGGGCATTAAACTGGGTCTAGAGCGGGTTAAGTACTTTATGGCACTATAATGGGTATGCAAAACAGTAAGAGTGCTAATGTTCTGATCTTGGGGCAGCATACTAAACGAAGAGATTAGATCCTTTGACATTAAGGTTAAGGTAAGACTGACTATGGTTCTGACCTCTTGTGATCTGATTCAAATGACAGTGTCAAACTGTGGTGGAACCATGCCATCTTATCCTCCATAATGTTGTCAAGTTCCTTATGCTGGGATAGGTTATAGAGCATGTGATCCACAAAACTGGTCCCTACTTGTATTGTACAAGGCAGTATCTGAGTCACTTATTTCTCAATTTGGCATCTGCATGGAAAGAAAATAGACTGTCATGTGCTTAAGATAAGACATCATGCCCATGGGCAGCACTGAAAAAGGATTGTTTAGCCGAGGTGACACTGCTGGAGCTGGGGCTGTTGCTGTCAGCAAAAGGAATCTCCCGATTTGCTTACTGGCTGGTGAGCCCTTCTGGTTTATAATAATCATCCCTCAGGAAATAACTGACACAGGTGACATCAGCATAAATGATAATGGTATCCTTGTCTCTCAAAATGCATTTTTCCACTTTTTCTTTCTGTCTATATTGTGTGTGCAGTACTGAAGCCCACTTCTTCATCCATACAGTGCATATTTTGCATGCATTTCTCAAGTGGCAACCTGCACATGCTAAACATTTATTATGGTTATAATCCATGCCCTTAAAGTCTTTGCATTTAGCCCTGCCTATATTCTTTGACTATGTAAACAAAAAGAGATCAGTATATATTTATACAGGCCTAACCAGTGATGTGTCTTGTTTTGTAAACTCATGTAGTGGACATTACTGAGCTACTGCACTATATCGTCAAAAATTACCTGTAAATCAATGGCCCAAGTAATGGTTATACAGGTAATATCAATGAGCATTACTTTATATCTACGAAATGGACACTATCATTATGAACTATCTATAGAAAACGTACCTGTATGTGCCTGAAAATAACGGAAATTTATACAGAGACTTGTATGTAATGTCATTTACTGTGGTGGACACTGTGAAATAAGTATAGCTTTCTATAGAAAAAAAATTACTGCATGACTTAATAAGCCTACATTTTATACTGCAAATATATCAATGTATTACTAAATGCACTTGCTAGCAACCCCTGCAAGTAACTACAAAAGGGTGCCAAACCTCTATATTTACAACAATGTCACAATTCCACATGAAATAGAAAAACTTGATCTCAGATAGAAAAGAACAAGAAACAATATAGACGGAGCATACTTTCCCGAGATAAAAACTCCTCCAAATTGCTCTATAGCTGAATACCAGAAACTTGATGTGATTTTGCAAGGCATCTCACGACAGAGTGTGCTACTTAGAATGAGTGGAAGTACTAACTGAAGTACACATGTAATTTGGTGACATTCACTATATCAAGGGGAGATATCTCTGCCAGCTATGTGGACAGACGACTTTAGCTCCCATAACTACAACTTTAAGACTGGAAGGGTGTGATAGTGGTAGCACTCCAAAAGTATTATCAGCAGGTAACAAATCTGAAGAAGAAATGCAGCTGTGATTCAGGAAAGGATGAGCCATCTGTGAAGTAAACAAAGCCCAGCAAAACCAACTTTCAGAGCTCCTGGTTGACAGAGTCTGACTTTGTGCAGTGAAGCAGTAAGAGGGGCCATTTTATTCTTTGCAAATACTGCAAACACCATATCAACATTAGTTGTTCTGGAGTCTATGACATCCTTTGATATAATAATGCCACCCACCATACGTACAATGCACAAATTCAGAGCTCAATCCCAAAAAGTAATTAACATGTTTGAACAATCACTGACATACCACGTCATCAGAGATGACGTACTTTTCTGCAATTTCAATGCAGAGCACAATCAGCCATTTTCACTCGAAAATTGTTGTTCAGACCTGTGTAAGGAAAGGTTTCTGGACAGCAATATCACTGAGAAATCCAGTCATAAAATGACAAAAACAGTGAATATTATAAATAATGCACAATGTTGGATGAACAAGCAACCAAGTAATATGCCAAAATAACAAATCCTGACTAATGAATCTAATGACAGTGAAGGTGACTAGACCATTGTTATTTTGATCTCAATGTATGATTATGCTGTAAAGAAAGTTTATCATCTACCTTCAGGAAAACCAAGATCTGATGATCTAACAAGGGTAGCCATTGATAATTTTGTATGTTGAGAGTAATTCAACAAGACCTTCAGCTAAGTTTGAACAAAAGTACCATCTAGCTTCTAATGTGTACAAAGATGATGACACTTGTATTGCCTTCAAACCCCTTACTGAACTACTGACAGCAGCAGAATATGACTCTAATTAACAAAACATTCTACTGTCCAGTGGATTTTAAGGACAGAAACTTGCTGATTTTTTTAAAAATATAATTTCTGTGTGGTTTTCATTTATTTGCAAGAGAGTGCACATGTTTATGTATGTTTGTGATGATGACATTTGACATTTCTAGTCTACTAACTTTTTGCATTAGATGCTTCAACGAAGAAAATTATGTTATTTTCTTTATTCAGATTTGAATTTCCAGTCATTTTCTATAGGCTCACATGAAAAGAGAGCTTATTCTCAATTGGACTGCATCATATTTTAAGGGTCATATGTACTGACCCCAACCCCCTTCAGACTTAAAATACCACTTTCGTGTCTTGAGAAAAAAAACCAACACTGTCTGGGAATATGGCAGGTATGATCATATCTGACTGTGGGATAAGAAACTCTTTCCTTAACATTGAGAATAGTTACCATATATACTCACTTATAAATCCAATCCAACTGTAAGTAAAATAAACCCTTATCTGCCACTGCATAATGATCCACCAGATCAGAGTCAATGTTGTTTGTTCTACTGATTACTCCTAACAAACTGCATTGACTCAGATATGCTGGTGCATTATGCGATGACGGGTCAGGGTCTATGTTGCCCACAGTTGGATCCGACTTGTAAGCGAATAAAAATGGTACCTTTGATGAGATTGAACATGCTATAGACATCTATTTAAATACTATAGCCAAAAGTATACACAATAATTATTATGAGTTAATTAATTACTTATCAATGAGCATTTTCTGGGTGTCAGCATCTATCTGATAAATCTGCTGGTTGGCAAACTTGGAAGGCCACTTCAGGAGCTTCTCCAGACCCATGAACAGACGATAGTTATCCTGTGTGTCACTCAAAAGATCATCTGGTCCGGCCCCCATTGACTGCAGAACTCCCTGCTTCTGCAACACAGCTGCAGCCTCTAATGCTGCAATAGATGTATCATTGTAAATATGCAGTTGCTTTTGTTGCTCATGGTGATGGGTTTCAGTGAAGTTAATTTTAATGATACAATAATCACCCACTGCTACTGCACTGCTTATCTTTCTGGAATTGAAATTACCATTGTCCACATCATAAAGCTGCATCCTCCTATTAGATGGAAAGTTCCAGAAAGTCTAGAACTAGAAAGAACACAGACCCAGTCTGTCCCCATCATCACAGACCATGTGCAGTAGCCATCTTATTTTAGGAACCCAGACTATTTGGGGGACAGCAGAGCAGTGTGGGAGGAGGAAATCTGATAAAATCAACAGGTCAGTATTACAACACTAAAATCAGTTTCATCACCCCCAAAACTCCATTTTAATATAAGTAATACATTACCCATCGCTATTTTGTTGCTGAAATTACCAGTGTGGTGAGAGGCTATTGGCCTCAAAAACTGGTATAAAAATTGATATACTAACCTTTATGGTAGGAGTGTCCACTGTTTTAAGTTGACATTAACTTCAGGTTTTTGTGCTGCAACTATAGGGCACAAAGAACATATGTCTTCACTCCCATGCACAAAAGACTGAAGGTAGAAGGAGAAAAAAGTAACATGTGACCACCAAAATACAGTTCTTGTAACATCCTCCAATTATGAAGAATGAGTTAGCTAGGCCAATGATGTAGTAATAGCTCAAACTTCACAGGCATTAATATTTATGAAGGAAAAAAGGTCCCTCTCAGTAAGGGAATGAGAATCTTTTGATAGTAAGGACAACCCACCTGGAAATGGTGGATGCCAAAATATCAGCAGAGCCCTTCAGAGGAATGAAAAGATACTTCCTACCTTTTCTTCTCCCTTCAGAAGTGGCCAGACAGAACCATAAAGCCCTAACTGAGCATAAGGCTCTATCTCAATCATCCCCAGTGGATATGTGGACTGTGGATCTCTAAATGGAGCAAAGTTACTGAAGGAAGCTGGTTGTTTGCTTAAAAAAAAACAACCAAAAAAACAAAAACAAGCTGACAAGAGAAACAACTCATAGGTGCCCTAAACTATAAACAACCTTTCCCTACTGACAAGGTGTCTGAAGCTTGTTTCTTCTCATGGATACTAAGGAAAATTGGAAAACAGTTTCAAAGGTAAGGTTCTCTAAAGAAGCATCAGCAACAGTTCACAGTTTTTTTTACAAAGAACACAACAGGCATCAGAGATTCCACCAAAGCTGTATTGAGCAAGAAACTGGTCTCTGCAGCTCAAAATACGTTATAATATTGGAAATATAAGGATTCGAACTACTGGCTGGGCCTTTTGACAACTTGAGCATGAAGGATTGGGCTGCCCTATAATCCCTTAATAGTATAAACTGTGCATTCTCTCTTAGAACAGGAAAAGAAGAAAGTCTGCAACAGCAATCATTGAGGAACAGCCAGGATTAATGTGCTTTCTACTGCACCAATCTCAAAAGATTCTCTGCTTTGCATCATAGACTTTGGATGTGGACTGCCTCCTGGCCTGATTGATGCAATCAGCAACTTTGTTCATAAACATTTGTTCTGGAGGATAGATCGCTTGATTTGAGCCAAGCATGAAGGTGGAAGATCTGTGGGCTGTTGTGCAGAAAACAGCCCATGTGCTGTGTCAACAGGTCTCTCTTCAGGGGCTGGTCCACCAACAGGATGAGATGACCACTGAATAGCGATCATTGAGGCCTCAAGGGACTATCAAAATGAGCAGAGCAGTGGTGAGTGAATCACTTGCCAAATCATTCTTAATGTTGGGAAGGTTTAAGTGAACAGATTATTCCACTTCGGACTGATGGCATCCAGTGAAATAAAGCAAGTTTATTAATATAAGCAATCACAGAACAAGGACTATTGAGGTTTGTAAGCATTAATTAATTCTCTAATAGGGGCAAGTACCAGTAAAGTCCTTAGTTACAATACAACAAGCAACAAATGTTATATTTCACAAGAGGTGAATGTGACATATAGGCAGCTACAGTGCCTTTACCCTTTCATCAGATTCACCTGGGAAAAAGCCTTTTTTGTTAGTTCTTCTATACAATTTTCACACCCTCCTGAGCATAAAAAGGTAGGTCAAAAAGTGTTATTTATACAAACCAAAATATATGGTAGCCCTTCTGGCTCCTAACTTCACCTGGCCTCACCCCAAATCAGATGTATCTATGAACAGACAGGAGAGGAGTCCAGGGGTGTGCATGAGGCATGGTTAGTGATTGGTCCCAATTTGCCCATCAATTCAAACGGTTTTGAAATTCATAATTCTTGGGAAATCTGAGATGACAGAGGATCTCTGTGTGACTACCAGTTTGCCAGAATGAGAAACTGGAGGAGGTGCAAGTGCCGTCTTCCTTGGCAAACCAGGTCCACCTTAGAGTTCAAGGGCCCAAGCAGGGATACATATAAGTGAACTAACAACAAAATCTCGGTTTGCAGCACATCCAAAAGGATTCTCTTTATACTGTCTGAAGGAGAATGAACTAAACTCATGCTGAAGGTTGAAGAAGAGTATCAAGTTGCCCGGCCTTATCATATTCCTGACTGAAGCTGTAGACTCTATCCTGAATGGTTCCTCCTGATGAAACTTATTTAAGACAGAAAGATTATAAGTCAAAACTTCCCTCCTCATTTGGATACCAGAAAAAGATGATAGTAGAAGGCTATAGAATGATCATTAAGCACCTTGTCTACTGCACCCTTTAGCTGAAGGATGTGCACCTCTTTCCTTAACCACACCAGATCCGACTGGTGGAAATGAATAGGGGTCATAGCATGAGAAGGATGTTCCTGAAACTGAAGTCAGTGTCCTTCCTTTATTACAGAGAGGACCCACCCATCTGCCATAATGTTCAGCAAGACATCTGAAAAGAGGGCTAGTCAAGCACCCATGGGAATCCTCAGAAGAGGGATGCACAGGAGCTGAGGGAGCAAAACCCTAGTCTGCCCTTCCCCCATCTTATGGAAGGAAGAGCAGCCTCTGACAGTCTTGCAAAACCAGGGAGAATTCTCTTGTCCTCTGAGCCCAAGGGATTGGGATGCAACAGGTGGGATAAGGCAGGGGACCTAAAGGGAGGATGAGGTACCATCTAAGCCTGTTCTTCAGTGAAATCACTAGAGTCCACGATAACTGACAGGATATCCTCATCCTGCTCTTGCCCTTGTAAGGCAGGGCCTTCCAACCCCATGCCTATCTGTTGAGAAGGAAGCCTAGGGATAGGGGCATCAACACCCCATAACTCTTAAGTGAAGGGACTGCCCCAAGTAGCAGACTTGGTAGGAGGACAAGAATGCTTCATGATCTTCCTCAACCATCTGTGGAAAGACCAGCCCCCTCCCTTTTAATGGACTCCTCACAAGCAGGTGATGTGGGTCCACAACTCACAACATCAGCATTGCTGTAAGGCCAAAGTCTGAGCATTTGTGGCAGCATAAATGGGAAGGACAATTCACTTTCCTAAAATGGATGCCCCCACATCCTGTAGGGATTAGGAGGGGTTCTCATCCTCTTCTCTAATATATTATGTGACTCCCTATCCTCAAAAGGACTGATTGGTAGCACAGCAAAGGAGGGGGTGGGTCTTGACTGTTCCCTGTCCTTGTACTGACAGGGTTCTAACGACCAGTTACTTGTACTGGAAGACCTATACCCAGTATTCAGTCCTCAATGACTGGTGACCAGTGCCTGTATAAATGAAGTGCACTTCTGATAAAGAAAAAGGGTACAAAATGCCTCAAATCTCAAAAGAGAGTATATCTGACAACTAATTATACAAAGAACTGAGGGTGTAATCACTCTAATAATACAGAAAAACAAATCTGAGTGTCAGAATGCATTTTAGACATAAGACAGGACAAGTTAAATTTTCTGAGTGTTACTGAATTCAACTGAATCAAATAATTTATCCATTAAAAAGAGGACCACAACTGCACATGGACCTATGATATGAAGGACAGATTGGGTTTGTGTTTTTGTGGTTCTAGACTTTCTGGAACTTTCCATCTAATGGGAGGTTGGAATTTTCTCATGCAGATAAGGGCAAATTCCATCCCATCAAGGTAAGAAGTGCAACAGTGACAAATAATGTATTACTGATATTAAAATAGCAGTTTATAGAAACATACAATCAAAATTTATCAATAGATGTAAGGCTAATTTATTTCAAAATGATTCAATATTGCAGTCAATTTCTCTTAAGCAGGCACATTTGTGATATGAGAAAAAATTACCCCTTGAAGACAAGTGGTTGCTTAATAAAGGTTCATTTCTTCAATATTTTGGTTTATGGTACTTAGAAAAACTGGCTTTTTAAGACAGGTGATTTCTTTATACAAGTGACCTTAAGATCAGGACTAACAGAGTGAGTAATTTCACTCAGTACAAATACTGCAAAAAAACATTCATTATTTAATTATCAGTTAAAAAGACAACAGTCAAAACAATGCAAAACAGAAACATCTTCTACACCATTAGTAACACTTTATCACATGAGGTCAGCCCAAGTTTCCTCAATATTCCATCCATGAATATGTTAGGATTTATTGATATTTTTGCCATTTCTGATTAACAACATGCTTTCATTAGAGTAACATGAAAATGCAAGTCTCACTTCATTTCTCTCTGCAATGAACAATGAAAATAATGAAGCAGATGGATGCAACGAATAAAAAGAATACACATTCACTGATTTACGATTTCTAACCTGACTGTTATCATGGGATCCCTAGCACTGTTGACTTATTGTTGTTTCAAAGTAGACAGAAGTTTCCTTGATGTAAACAAGCAGGCAGGCTGCTTGCTGTCCTTTTCAAGTTTAAAGAATAGTCCATTTCTGTAAAAACTGTGTCATATGTGTCCAATATTTGCACTGTATAGTTTTAATATTTCTAAAACAAACTGAACAAATAAAAAGAAGGAATTCTTGTAGACATGTGTTCAAAGAGATTTAACTCCAAAATGTATAGAATTATTGTCATTATCAAAGAGGTTGAACTAAATCAAGTCTGTGGCTTGAAAACTTGCTAGACTCACCCAAGCAAATATAGTGACCATGTTACTAAAGAAACTCCCAATTGATTTGAAACATGGGACTCCCGGCAACAATCAGGTTAAAATTTATAAATCAATGAAGGAAATGACTTAAGTTTTGTGAATTTTTTATATCACTGAAGACTTTTGTTCTTAAAATAGAATATTTTATATCCTTGAAGGCTTTGTTCTTAAAATTGGGGAGGGGTTTAAAAACAAATGGGAGTGTGTGTGAATACAATACATGTAGTAACATAACAAATCAAACATGGGAAAGACATCTAAAAAATAAAATTGTGACACACTAGTCTGAGATCGGAGATCAAAATATTCATTAGCTCCATACCAACAAAAAAAAATTAGTCTCTCAAAATGACTAACACTCTACTGATTGACAAAAATTCCAGAAGTTCAATTATAAGACAACTTCTTCCTTTTTATTGCTGAATGTTAAAACCATCTCTCACATTCTTTAGCAATAATAAGGCTTTAGATCGGCTGCTGTGGAGGACATAATGGATATCAGATTGGCACCAGTTTCAATTAGGTTTGTGGTTGTGGTCTTGTGACTTTAATGCCATAATAGGCAATACAGGGTGGCTAGTATACCTGGTGGCTAGAGAACCCAGGAAGAACCACCAACCCACAGGAAGCTAATGAAAATCATTCTCAAATACCCACATGATCTGTAATGGTGAGCACCTCAGACTACTTGACCACACAGCGCCCCTTTTCATGACCAACAAAACATCATAAGTAAGTCTTTCGGTTGAAACTCAATGTTGATATGACTTTCTACTTTGGAGAAGTAATGGTAACAAGATTTAAGATTGATATCATAGTGGCCAGGATATCCATTTACTACCAAATAAACAGCATAAGAAGTCTTTTGGTGAAGCACAATTTTGATACAAAAACCACTGAGGAAAAGTAGTGAAAAAAAGATTTTCATGATGGCCATTGAAGCAGCTATGACAGATTGGCACCATATTCATGCATGACCAACTAGATATCATAAGAAGTCTATCAGTTAAACCCCATTACTGATATGACAATTCATTCAGGAGAAGTAGTGACAACATGATTTTTATGACAGTTACTATGGCAGGCATACTGAATGTCTGAATCGCACTATTTTCATTTAGGTCCAATCTCATCATCTGAAATAATTCAATAAAAAGTCCATGTTGATATGACCATCCAATGATTCAGGAGGAGTACTGATAACAATATGTTCAAGATGGTCACTGTGGTGGCCATACTAGACATCACATCAGCACCATTTTCATTTAGGACCAAACAATACATATGTCTTCTGGTGAACATCCCTTTCATATATTACTTTTCATTTGCTAGGAGTAGTGATAACAAGATTTTCAAATTGGTCACTGTGGTGACCATACTAGACATCATATCAGCACCATTTTCATTTAGGACAAAACAAGACATATGTCTTCTGGTGAACAACCCCTTCCAATATTAACATACTGGATGTTCAGGTTGCACCATTTTCACCTAAGACCAACTAGGCCATAGGATAAATGTGTGTGTAAAATTTTATGGAAATTCTCAATTTAGTTTAGGATAAGTAGCAATAACAAACCTTTGCTAATGCACAGATGACAGACAATGGATAATCCCATAAGCACTTCTGGTCTATGACCAGTCGAGCTAACAAATTAGTAAGTGCATACAGATTATATGTATCCAATTATGTATAAAGTGAATTTCTGGCTGTATCTGAAGACTGGAATATATGGGGAAATGTTTAGTCAAAATTCAATCTTTCTTGACCAGTATGAATACACAAATTGACCATTACATGCATGACTTCAAAGGAATACAACATACTATACAAATTATACAAACATTTTTACATTTTAAAGTTTTATGTCATGTTTTTCATTAGGAATTATCTTAAAAAGCCTCTGATATAAAAACCAGGTCTATACCATGATGAGAAATACAGCAGTTTGATCCACACTTTTCTTTAGAAATGCTCTATTTATATGTGACCATCATACCTGATAGGCCACCTAACCACATATCATACAGATCTGTATCAATTGTCACAAAGTTCCCAACAAAGACATCCACATAGGTAGACATGGCTTTAATTCTGTGTCACTGACTGGGCTGTCAACAATTCAAAATCTCAATACCATTATAATTTATTGCACATGTCTGCCTTCCATCTGAAAAAAATAAGAAAGAAGATGATCAGAAAATTTTGAGGAATTAGTGGAATCATTGAGAATGTCATCATCACATTAGATTCCTAACTTATAATTTGGAGGCATATGAGAAACCTTAAAAAAACATATCTACAATGTCATTTCAACAAGTGTTCCATAAATGAATGGATAAACCAAATGGTGTGCTTTGACAGACAAGAATTGATACGAACAAAACATGATAACAATCGCCATTCTTTCATAGAAAAGGATGGGATTATGTCATCCTGCCCATCCAAATATGCATTCATGCATGTATAATATTTTGCAACTTAATTGACTCCATTAAAGATAACAACATCAAATCCTGAAATCTGGCTACACTGATATAAACATATACAAGGGCTTTAAGGAACTGATGCATCCCTAAAACTGCCTTAGTGGGGTGGAACTCATTTGACAAAACATTTAAATAACTCCAAAATTATTAGACTAACATGTCTGAACATTAGTTCCTGCATTATTGCTGATCCAAATGTCAACATTTACCTGATGGCCAGGGTGGGGTGGGGGGTGGCTTTAATGGAACCTCGGATCCATGCCCCAGAACATACCACTTGTGGCCCATGGGTCAAAACTTCAAAATGTTTGGGATCCCACTCTGTAACTACATATATATTTATAGGGTGTAAAAAGAAAAATTTAGGTATGCAAATGATTTTGGCACTCTTGGGGGCACAGATGGCAGGCATTGGGTGGGACAGAGCTGTGGAAAGATACACATTTTACAGGCACTCTTGTTTTAAATCTGAAAACAAGCATCGTTATTAGAAAGAACCAAATGAAAATCATGACTTTCCGGTTCATATAGTGTCACAGTAATGAGCACATATGATGCTTTTATACACTATGCTTTTATACACTCAGTCACTAGAGATTACTGATGATAAGTTGCTCTTATTGATGTAATAATCTGTTAAAAGAATGTCCATTTCACATGCATTTAAGATGGATATTTCAGACAACTTGATTCTTTTTTCAATAAAAGCTTTTGAACTTAACATTTGCTCAGAAAGTAACATACCGTTAGACACTTGCTTATGAGTTGAATCCAACTGCAAATTGCACAGACCCTGATCTGCCATCGCATAATATGCTGGCAGATATGGGTCTGTGCAATTTGATAGTAGTAATCAGAAGAACAAAGAACATAGACTATGATCTGCAGGTGCATTATGCTACAGTAGATAAGGATCTTTGTTGTTTGCAGTTTGAGTTGACTTATATGGCTTATATATGGTGCATGTACATGTGGTTTAGCGTATCAACAATGTGTACTTCTTTACAGGTTCTTAGTCTGAATCAGATAAAAATAAAAATACATGATTATAGGAATAAACTGTGTTGGTACTAAGTGTGCTAACTATAGTCCAATTTTTTTTAAATATACATAACTTTTATGAGAGAGAGAGAGAGAGAGAGAGAGAGAGAGAGAGAGAGAGAGAGAATAGTTTACAATGTAACTATTATAATATTTTATCTTTTACTAAGAGAAAGGTAATTTAGTGAAATTTTCTTGCAGTGATGACTGATTATTTGCTATGCACCACTCTGCACCAGTAACTGTGACTAAAAGAAACAACACATCCAGTAGTACATGCCCATTGTGATATGACTGTATTCTTCATGAATTAAACAGTGGATCATAAATGAGTGCTCAATTCAAATGAAATTTATGAAACAAGTCAAAAATTAAATCTTTTATAAGCCTTAGTGGGCAAAAGATTGAAAATATTCAACCAGTCTCAGAAATTTCATTTGAAAAAACCACAGTTGTATGATATTGTTACTGTATGTATATTAAAAGTATATTGTGTGCTTGACCTTTATCCATGATTGAGGGTAGAGTTATGGCCTACTTGACTTTTGTCTTTTTTTAAAAATATGTTTAATTCAATCTGAGTTCAGGGACTAACCTTATTTATGAACTTATAAAGTTCAAGTAACCTTGTTTACAAGTTAGTGAAGTTTTCCAGATAATATTACTGCTGCATAGGTCAGGTGACAGTTTGTATATATAGGATGAGGTAAACAATTATTCATTCCTATTTTAAGTTCAGTCTGTGGAGTAATTTGCTGTTGTGTTCAGATATCAATTGAGAGGAACCATTTATTTAAATTATTCATTGTAATTACAATGTCCTCATTGACTTTTTCGATTAAAACACTACTTTGGGATTATTATGAATTCATTCAAAGACTTCTGGATTATATAATTGTCATACATCAAGACTATTGGTACATCTACTTATTGAATACTATTGGTAAATCAACACATTCAAGATTATACAATTCATTCAGAACATTTTAAACTTTTGGTTTTGTGATAGAACATTTAAGATAATTTGGGATTTAATTCACAATACTAATAGTTTCTTTTAAAGTTTCACTATGTAACTCAGAGAAATAAATTATTTGTTAATTTTGATAAGCCTGTAGGTTTTGCTTTCTTTCTGTTACATAGTTTAAGACCATAGAGTTGTAACAATACTATATACTGAATGGTACAAATACTGATGTTATGACCATGCCACAGAATAGTATATTGAAATTACTTTGAAATACATTTGGATGCCTCTGTCATTACCCCTTGCCCTTGCGTGATGTCATGACATTGTCATGTCATGAAGTATTATTAGCCATGTTACATATATTACAATTATTATATGGGTATAATTACAACTGTGGGATTTTATGATAATGGTGTAATTGTGATATGGGGATTTTATGATATGGTTATAATTATGGTATGGGTATAATTACTATATGGGTATAATATCATAAATAACACAGTAACCATGTGATAAAGGTTGTAATACTGCATATGTTAATGTTTCACTTTAACTAATCCTGTTTTACTTTAATTAATCCTTGCAAAAGTGTCAAATCATTACCAATCATCAACATGGTGAACTGCATGGGTTATTAAGTTTCAACCCCTCACTGATCTGGTGTACATAACTTGACAGTTGACCAGGCTTACGAATTATTGTAAGAATAAAACCAATGTAAACTATCTCACCAATTTTATATCATGTTGACTTTACCTTTAATTTTATATCCTGATAAAAGCAATTTCTAAAGATAAAGGCATGATTAATATGTCCAGTTTCTTCATCATAAAGTCATCCAAAATCTTGATGATATAAAAAATAAATCTTGATCAGAAATAGTCACTAACATGTGTACAGCTAATTAGATATAAAATCAACTCATTAATATGCATGGATCATGTGAACCTCCTGGTGGGATGGGTTTTCTTCCCAAGATGAAGGGTGCCACCTCTCCCATCACTAACTGAGATATTGTGCACACACAAAATTATTTTTCGAAAATTTCATTTTGTCCATTTTTTCACACCTTGCTTCCAGTGTAGTATATTTATGGTATTACTGCCTGTGATCTGGCTTAAGCAAGGAAAGACAATTTAGTTGCTAATTTCAAGCAGCACAAAAAATATCATCTCTCTGATTCTGTCTGCAGGGTCAGTTGACATTAGTGTTTGAAGGTTGTCAGAATGAATTATGATATGTGTGATCAGAAGTAATTCTAAAAGGGCTAAAAACATTAATTGATCGTTGTTGGATTACTACAACCACAAAGGGCTCAATCAGCATAAAACAATTAACATTACTGTGTTACTCTCCACAGGGTATGTTCTGCTTCAATGCTTAAAGCTGTTGCAATGGATTAGCCTCTACTATATGCGATGAAAAGTAATTAATGACAGAAGTCCATTATTTGGCTGCCATCTTGGATGTCCAGATACTGAAAAGTCATTTGATGGCTCTGTAAATGCCCAAAACAACTGTTAAAATTTGCATTCTCTGATTAACAACTGTGTGGTGCTGATTCCAAATCCTGCATACATACTGCTTGCATCAAGTTCCATGACTGTCCATGAGAATGGCTGAGAAACACATAATAGCTACAGATCATGAGAACTACACAAAACAAACAAAGCAATGGAATGACTATCTGCATTCTGGTCAGCATGAATCCAGTGTTCCACTAACTTTTCTAAAATGTGTTCAAGGACTGTGTTCATATTACCATCTGCAATAGATAAGACGCTGAAAGAAGAACTACAATTTAGGCAATACAAGACAGGATTTTAAGTTATTTAACCCCATATAGAAATAGCAACAGGTGGAAACTTAATTTGAAAAAAGGATCTGAAATATATGAATGGAAGTTTTTACATATGTGTACTGATTGACTGGAATTTTTATTTTGGCCAGCTAAACCTGCATTATATATAAAAAAAAAAAAAACCATCTAGACTGACTGACAGAACATATGTTATTAGTGTTCCAGCAATGAATTTCTGACTGAGTAGCGGGAAAGAGGCATATGTTAAGCAAGGGGACACTTTTGTAAAAGGAAGGGGTACTTTATGCAACAAAGGGATATTTTTCTGGAGATAAAAAGATACATTAATAAGGGACCAACCATTAAATTTTCGACAATGGAATTAAGAGGAGGATCAAGTATTTTCTTTCAATCCAGGATTCTTTATATTCTTTTACAGAAAAATAACTTTTTTTTCAACTAATATATTGGATATAATAGGGCTTTTCACATGGTATAAATAAGAGCAAGAATGCCTTTTTCAAGGTACATGAGATTCAGACATTATTTTTATTTTACATTATGCCCACGGAACCACCCAACCCCAACCCCTTTGAAAATTAAATGGACGGTTTTTAATGAAATTTAGAAATTAATCTTTTTGGATGCAGAAAAAGACAAAATCAATTTTATAAGTGTATCCAACGGTAAATAAACTGAAAGTAAATGGAAGAAACAAAACTCACAGGGGCTCGTATCATTGTTTACGAATGAACTATCTGTCATACGTATAGTATAATGACTGACACTTAAATTGTCAGCAACGATACGAGCCCATGTGATAAAACTTACAAAACGGAAGATTTAAGAACGTTTGTTAGTGATCTTGAGAAAGGCTTCATAGGCGGCTCTTGGGCACAGGGGCTCGTACCGATGCTTAAACAATTTACTTGTCATACATGTACTATATAATAATAGTTATTATATAGTACATGTATGACTGTAGTTAAATTGTAAGCAACGATACAAGCCCCTGTGCTGGGTTGGGGGTGGGTGGCGTAGAGGGAGGATTAGACGGGTGCGGAGTACAATGGGGAGGTCACTAGAGGAAGGGAAGTGAGAAAGCCCCTCTATTTCTAATTAGCTGGATTAAAATTATTGTGTTTATCAGTAAGACATAAAACAGCTAATATAACAACTTTCACTTAATTCAACCGCGAAATCTGGTATCAATAACCCATGTCTACGCTGCTATTCGTAAATAATTTCCTTGGTATTCAATCCGTAATTATTCAGACTGATGCAACTTCGTGAAAATTTCCTGTATACTTACGCAAACTTCAATCTGTACACATTTTTGTGCTATTGTTTTGATCCTGGTGAAATCCGTCCGCTGTAAATAAAAGGGAGATAATTTAAATCATACAAAGGAAGCTACTAGTGTAACGAAAGCTCAACGTAGTTTCCAACTTAATTTGTCATATTTAAAGTGTCATTATTTAATTACTTTTTTGCAAACATAATTAACATCAGAATTAATAAATACTTATAGAAAATTAAAACAAAATGTTTTAATATTAAATGAGAGAGAGACACAGACTGCTGTATTTTAAAGTTATAAGAATTGTGAAACACAGCGAACACAAAGTCTGAGTTGTCAAGCTCCATTTATTCACATGTCTTTCCCCTCTTTTTCTGAAATTAGTGCGTGTCTTTTCAAGCAAATATGTTTCCTAGAAATAGGCGATATTTTTATGATGCGAAACATCAAATTCAGGAAATAACTTTAAAATGTACGTAAGAGCTTCCCAATAGTTTCACGCATTATAATATTCCATCGTAAAAATGATAATTCTTAGAAATATCTTGCCTTTATCTTAAGCTATATTCAAATGTTCATATTTATAACTGATTCTTGTTGTCTCGAACTACCTTGATAGTAAACAGCGTAAAAAGATGTTTCTTTTTGTACATAAAAAGGGTGAAACTTTTGTTATAGCAATTATTTGAATTTACTGAAAATATAGCAATTATAGGCACTGTAATATTATATGACTTTCAATGCAAGATTCTGTTTTATATGCTTAAATTTGGAGGTGGGGGTAGGGCAATATACAATGCAGTGCATTTGACTAACCAATTAGATAGCATATATCACATTTTATTGATGATCATTGATTGTGGCTGTGATGCCTTAAATTACATACCAAACTGCGTCTCTTGCAATCATTTCACATTTTCTTAAGCCAAATTGACGAGGTAAGAGTATTTCTTATTTCCAGTTTAAAGTCATGATATCTAGACATTCAAAATTTTTATAGATCAAGCAATTTAGTTCCAACGGAATTTGATGATTTGTAATGGTGCAAAATTTTGTGCAATAATTTCACATTGCATTCTGTCGTTATCAGCGTGACACGTAACCATTAATATTGACGTATCGATTAGCCTCACAATAAATTCGGTGGCTAGCGACAATTAACCTCTCTTGTAGATAGATATCGTGCAATGTTAACGCAAAGTCAAGTGCGGCAAATGACAAGATTTTGGACAAACCAGGGAAATTTGTAGAAAGTTTTAGCTATTTGAAACAGGCGTCATAAACTTATATTTTCTAGATAGTTATTAATAAAGGCGGACTAGAGAGGATTATTCTGACTTCAATGGGAGGCATAAAAGTTTTGGCGGTTAAAGAAGTAATTCTGATTGGCTAAACTAAACGAGGGTGGGGTGTTCTCAGACGGAATTCAGGCTTTTAAGAAATTCCCCTCGTGAAATTAATCAGACTAAGTTTATGAGGAGAGCCAGAATTCAGATCCGGGTAACATAAGTATTGTCGTTAAATTGTCTAAGGACCCGTGTCGGAAAGTGAGGAACACAAAAGGAGGGAGATGAGACTTCATAGGAAGGTGCGAGTCTCGAATAAAGCACAAGGAAAATAGCCCCATACCTGACTGCACATTGGAAAGAGAGCGCAGTCTGCAACTGGATGACCCAAAGAGACCAGAGAGAGAGAGAGAGAGAGAGAGAGAGAGAGAGAGAGAGAGAGAGAGAGAGAGAGAGAGACGCCGACCTATCATCAACAGTGGTTTGGAAAAGACAGGAAGCACCAGGTGATGCTCACATGCCGGAAATATAAGTTCGATAGTTACTCGATTATAAGATGAAATTTGTCTTATCAGTATAACAGAACGGCTAACTGAATTTCGCATAAATTATGTAACTCTATTTCTAAGAGAAAGTAAATCATTAAAATTTCTATATGTTGTCCGCAACGGTAAACGATGTACATTGCGCGATGATGTCAGCTGTGTTATTATCTTCCATTACGATAATAGCAACACGTAAAGGTTGCTATGGTTTAACCCCAGGTCATATCAGCTGGCGCTTTCGTATCTGAATCGGAAAGAAAAAATAAAATACAAAAATATATAATAAAGTTTACAGGAGACTACGAAAGTAGTGTAGTGGGATAGATTGGCCCTCATCATGCCAAAGAAGGAAAATCAGCCTGGGACCGTTTGGCCCGCCGATTTACAGACCCAAAAAATCAGCCTGGGACCGAATAGGCCCAGTGGGAATTTTGTATTAGCACACACTGGGACTGTATAGCGCCAAGAGGAATGGAACAGGTAGGGTGACGTCACGGTACTGGACATTGGCAACAATGTAGCAATGTAGTACTGTGACGTCATGCCACTTGTGTCATTTCTATAGACAAACACGAATCAGTCGCGTTCGTGTTTTAGTAGAGTAGGGTTTTAAATTATTTTTTTTAGGCAAGAAAGAATAAATCTTTTCGAGGCAATGGAATGACCCTGAAAAGGGCCTTTGGGTTTTTGTTCTATTGTCTCCATTTTTTCCACCAGCTCTTCACTTTTCCAATAATTCCCTTCTTCTTTTTTTTTCTTTTCTTCGTCTGGAATCCAGTCAGGATGTCCCATCTCTCTAAACTTTTCCTGTACCTTTATCCAGTTTTGATTTAGTTTATCAAACTCCTCTTTCTTTTTTTGGTTTTCCTTCTTGTTTCTCTCTTTTGTCCATATCTCTTTAATTTTCTTCACCTCTTCTCCCATTACCTTTTTCATAATCTCTTCTCCTTTCTTTAATCCGTCTAAGCCTTTTTTGACAGAAGGCCACTCGGTTAAATGGAATATGTCTTCCAAATAATATCTCACTTCTATAACAATATCAATCACTTGTTTCAAAGTTCCCACTCTTACATATTTAGGATGGATGAAGCCTCTCAGCTTCTCCGCTTCCTCCACTATCATCCCTTGTAAGTCAAAACTGGCTACTTTCAGTCTGGTCAGCAAGTCTTGGCTGCCTGGGAACATCGATTCCTTTTCAAGCTATCCAGTATGTATGATCCATCCATCACCCAATACCAACTGTCTTTTAATTGGTTAAATACTTCCATCTTGATAGGTTTTGACTAGTCAACGTGGGTAGCCAGATTGACGAGCGTTCCGCGTTATATACATCAAGCACGGACGTGAACGAAAACATCCCTTACACTCACTTCACATAGGATATACTATCCACTCCAACGAAGGAGAAAGCATAAAACACACACCTATTTACTATCCTCACCAACGAACGAGAAAGCATAAAACACACAAATATACTATCCTCGCCAACGAAGGAGAACGCATAAAACACACACCTATCTACTATCCACACCAACGAACGAGAAAGCATAAAACACACAAATTTACTATCCTCACCAACGAACGATAAAGCATAAAACACACAAATATACTATCCACACCAACGAAGGAGAACGCATAAAACACACAACTATTTACTATCCACACAATCGGGATGAGAACAAAAAATACACACATCTACTATCCACACAAACGGACGCGAACGCATAAAACACACACCTATTTACTATCCACACAATCGGGATGAGAAGAAAAACACACACCTATATACTATCCTCACCAACGGACGAGAAAGCATAAAACACACAAATTTACTATCCTCACCAACGAACGAGAAAGCATAAAACACACACCTATTTACTATCCACACAATCGGGATGAGAAGAAAAACACACACCCATATACTACCTCACCAACGGACGAGAAAGCATAAAACACACAAATTTACTTTCCTCACTAACGAACGAGAAAGCATAAAACACACCTATTTACTATCCACACAATCGGGATGAGAAGAAAAACACACACCCATATACTATCCTCACCAAAGGACGAGAAATCATAAAACACACAAATTTACTATCCTCACTAACGAACGAGAAAGCATAAAACACACATATCTACTATCCACACAATCGGAATGAGAAGAACAAACACATATCTACTATCCTCACCAACGAACGAGAAAGCATAAAACACACACACACACACACACACACACACACACACACACACACACACACACACACACACACACACACACACACACACACACACACATACTATCCTCACCAACGAACGAGAAAGCATAAAACATACACACATATACTATCCACACAAACGAACGCGCATGCAAACACACACAAACACACAAACAGTAAAGGAGTGAGTGTTTATAGGCACACTACTCTACATTCACACCAATTGGCAACTTGAATTATTATCTCTTTTCTAGAGATTTGGTTAGCCCTGAGAGGGGCTGTTTTTTCTTGAACTCCAAATTCACCTAGCTAATGGTGACACCTTCCTGGCCTGGCACCAAACACGCAACGTCTGCTCCAGTCATTCTCCCAATTGACACGTGTGGTTGGGACAGCAGACGGGGATTGAGTGGCTTCACTATCCCACTCCTCTGTTTGTGGAATAGTGAATACTTGTTGTTCCCTCTGTCCTCTGTGCCAGACCCGGGGATGATGATGATGATCTAGCCTCCTTGCCTCCTCTGCACGCTGTACTGGTTGTTGTTGTTGAGGTGGTCGTACTGGTTGTTGTGTCCTCACCTCAGGTTTCACCTCACACTGAGGTCTCATGAAGAGGTGAGGCAGGATCCCTCTTTTCTTTTCTTTCTCCTCTTCTTTCTTCTTTTTTTCCAAATCTTCCTTAAGTCTGGCTTCTTCTGCAACGACCTCCATAGCCAGCTCGTCCAGGAGACGTCTGGCATACTCCAGGTGCATTTGGAGTTCTAAAAGCTTAGCAATTCTGGTGCTCATCTTCAGTGTTGATACGTCACTTTATATACTTGAAGCACGGACGTGAAGGTAAACATCCCCTAACCCCCAAATTTACCATCGCATCAAACGTACGGACCTAAAAGAAGCACTCACGTCGACTTTTTTTACTTTTTTCCTTACAAACACAGACACGCACGATTTGACAAGACAGAGAAAACAAAGGGTGGATTTTGATTTTACTGACAAAAGAAACGAAGTGCTTATAGACACACTTCTATTTAGTTTTTAAAATTTTAAAGGTTTTGGCAATTGAATTAGTATGTCTTTTCGAGAGTATTGGGTAGCCCTGAAAAGGGTTGTTTTGTTGTTTTTTTTGTTAACGGGAGTAATGGCAATCTTTTTTTACTAAGATTGCGTCCCCGTCTGGCAGCAGGCTTTCCTATACGATACGGTCTGCTTCTGCGAAAAGAGAAAAAGAATTCTTTGGTGTCCACACGACAGTCCACAAAACCTCTGTCTGGTTCTTGCTGCTGCTGTTGTTCTTCTCTCTGCTTCTTCTGAAGTCTGTACTTCTCAGTCCATTCTTCTTGTTCTTTCTTAATTTCCTATCTGAAGACCTCTTCTATTAGGTCTTGGGCTATGGATAACATCCTGACATTCTCTATCTCTTCAGGCTTCGGTATCAGGTTTAGCCTGACACGATGTAAACTGACGTAAGCTTCGTTCAGCTGAGCTAGTCTGGAAGGCATGTTCATAGGTAGACGAGTCAACCATGGATGACCAGACTGGAGACCAACCCGCTTTATATGGTTCAAACGCGGACGCGATAGAAAACATCCCTACTCGGTTTTAGTGTCGGAACGCTATGATAGCGAATGTCATGATGAGGGATAGAAAGAAGTCAAAGAGCATATATTCACAGTGTTTTTTGAAAACAAACGACAGACACATTTTTTTCAAAACACAACATTTTTTTATTCAACTAACAAGTAACAAGTAACAAGTAACAATAACATCAAACAAATTATTTTTGACAAGGCTGACAACGTCGTGAAATCATGTGAGATTTCCATTGATGGAAGTCATGAGGCCATTGATGTACACTACGTTTCCTAGCTAAAGACAAAAGATAACCATAATGGTCACAAAACCATCGATCTACTTTCTCATCGTTTCTAGAAGAGTGACGATCAAAATAAGTCGCTAAATGCTCTAAACAATATCCAAGACTGCGATGATGATGAAAATACACACAATATTGTCCACACACCATGGAATCTGTGCCTTGTAATTTCACATTATTGTATCGTGTCGTCTGGGCATTTCTTCTCATAAAGTCAATGATATCGTCTTCCAAAGGGGGTAATCCATACGAATCAAAATATTCCACACAATTCTCTTGAGGGAAGTAGACAGCAACCCAGTGAGTTCCTGGAAGATGACTTTCGTCCGTGTTGATGACATAAGCTTGATGGTCTTGAGGTTTGCGATGAGGTAGTTCATCTTTAGCGCACACGATAGGATTCCAAGAAGCAGTATACGAACTATTGTTCAAAAGGTAATAAAGTTCCCAGGTATCCATTTTTTTGTTGTGTTTTTTTTTCTTCACAGGTGATGATAAGTCATCAGTTCAATTCTGACTTTTTGCCCGAAACGATCTGACAAGTAAACGCCTATTAGCTCCGTCTTCGCACCCTGAGCCAAGAGAGATTCGATGCGACGGATCTCTAGAGCAGTCATTGGAGGACAGGAA
>JAECUM010034551.1:0-35220 GCA_016617855.1 Megalonaias nervosa
GTAGTAGTTGTGACGTTAGTGGTGGTAGTAGTAGTTGATGCTATTAATTAATTGGGATATCACGTTAATAAGTGTGTAAATGTGCATGGGAAGTACACTGAAACAGTGGCGTACTAAGAGTGGTGCGGGGGAGGGGGGGCCGTCGGGTGGCAGACAGAAGGAGTGGGTGCGATCGGGAGAATGAAATGCCAGCACAAGTTTGCTTTTTAAATAAAATAAAATGCAGTATTACCTGTTCACTAGATCTTTAATGTCCTGCATTTTTCTTATTTCCAATTTGCATATGATAGCAATATACTGTTTAAAAATCTACTTACAAACATAATATATTTTTCTGTGTGTTTACATTTTAAAATTATTTGTGGGGGGTGCCAAAGGAAGGATCCTCTCCGGGTGCCAAATACTTTAGGTACGCCCCTGCTTTGAGGAGAGATACAGACATACTGTGCACTAATAAAGAACTTGGCTATACAGCTCGCTAATATTGAGAGCTTTTGAATCCTACACGAGGGTATCTGAAAACCCTTGAGGAATTTTTAAATATCTCAGAAAGCTATTTAAAGAGTCCTGAATATTAATGCAGTGTACAATAATGTTATATATTAATGAACCGCACGTAAGCGCATCCCCTAAAGTTCTCCCCATGCACCGCTACACACTTTTTCAGTCTGATTCTCAAATTATTAAATGTCATTGTGTATTCACTTTTTGCTATGTGGTCCATGTGGTTCCGATAAGACTGGAGTCAGTCTCTTCAACTGGAACTAGGAATACTGTGTCAGTCTGTTGATCAGTTAACACGGTATACCGTCCTCTGGGTACAATTTGATATATTGCCGTCCTTACAAGAACATCTATAGCACACAAACAATATCGCAAACACAGGACTTGGGAGATCTTTGGCAAAGTTCACAAAAACCAGGAGAAGAGAATTCGCCTTGGACAAGAGTACTCGGTCGGATGAACAATGACTTAGATAGAAGAACAAGCCTGGGTTCTTCAAACATTAGGAAAAATAGCCCGGCTCGAAAACATCAAAATAAATTTTAGTTCAATTCTATTTATTAAAAACACACAACAGCAAAGACCTTAGGGGGTACACGAATCTATAAAACCTTTTCTTTTTTGGGAAAATGTGGGAGGGCATCTGTCTGCCCCCCCCCCCCAAAAAAAAAGGTACACCGTCCTCACGCAAACGATCGTGACAGGCTGGTCAAAACAATATGGTGCTAACCAATAGTC
The DNA here is from genome assembly GCA_016617855.1 of Megalonaias nervosa. Taxonomy (NCBI): domain Eukaryota; kingdom Metazoa; phylum Mollusca; class Bivalvia; order Unionida; family Unionidae; genus Megalonaias; species Megalonaias nervosa. The sequence goes on from JAECUM010034551.1 coordinate 1,243, forward strand.
TGCACTCACGTGATTTATATGATATTATCAAAAGGTTAGAGGGCGCTCATCAGTTACTATGTACTTTTGAGTGAGTGACGTATGTAAGACGAAGTTGTTTGCATTTAAAACATGCACAGTGGAGAGAATGTTGGCATACCTCTATACTACTTTGAGGTAATGTGGCTGACATTTATCTGGATATTGTACCTTTGGAAATTGTAAATGATCTTAGCACACTGCCAACTAAAATGCTGTTCCCTTATGCTCCAAATATCAGCCTGAATTTGTCTAAAGTACACTATCCTTAGCAGCTATTAAAATAGTGAAAATGAATTTTGCCAGACTAGACAATACCAGCTTCAGAAAGTGCAATGAATGAATTACCAAATATATAAAATGTAAAACAAATGTTATCGGTTGGTTTTTTTTTACAATTTACCTCTGAAGTTCAGGAAGTGAAAATGTCAAGTGGAGCTAGCACTTTTTTGAAAGATGCACATCTGGAGTAGGCCAAGCTGTATACTCTATAACCCATATTACACCCATCAATCATACACCAAAATAAAGGGAATTAAAGGTTCTTTGAAAAATGCATAAGATGTACAAGGTCTTTTTTAAATAGCCAGTATAACCAGTGAGGAAACCCAGGGAAATTCTTTTCCTTTAAAATTCTAATGCAAAATACGAAACTGTAGAGCGCCACCTTACCAGCAGCATCATTTTTTCCGTTTATCGTGTATTCTGGATCAAGAAGAAGAACAGAATATGTAAGATTTACATCGTCTATGAGCTCATCTCATCACAAGCAATCTTGTTGGCCCATATGAGCTCCTTTTTCTTTTCTTTTCTTTTGTCCATTTCTCCCGTAACCTGACTTGTCCTAGGGGTGCTGCTGATGACTTGGCGACAATCTTTCTCTATATTCCCTGTCCTCCATTGCTCTTTGGGACTTTGCAAAATGCATGCCTGTCCCTTCTTTGATATTATCTTCCCATCTCTTCTTCTGTCTGCCTTGTTTTCTCTTTCCTCTTACTGTGCCCTGTAAGACTGTCTTTGACAGGCCAGATGAGCGTGAGATTTGATCATACCATTTTAGTTTGCGTTTCTTTACAGTCGTGAGCAGAGTCTCATACGGTCCAATTGCATCTTGGATTCTAATTATCACTTCCTCATTAGAGACGTGGTCAAAATATGAGATTTTCACGATCCTTCGACAACATGTCATCTCCAAAGCATTGATTCTTCTAATTCTGCTGTCAGGGTCCATGTCTCACATGCATACAGGAATATGGACATGATGGGGGAGCGCATAAGCTTAATCTTGGACCCAAGCGTAATGTTGCTATCCTTCCAAATAGGCTTCAGCCTAGCCAGTGCAGTTGTTATCGGCACAATCCTAAAAAGAGCCTCAGGTTTTGAACCTTCATCAGAAGTTATAGCACCTAGATCCTTGAAGCTTGTTACTGTGTCCATCTTCTGTCCGTTTACTCTCATTTATTTTTTTGATGCCACTCGGATTATTGGTCATTAGTTTGGTCTTTTCATCGTTGATCTCCTCCTAAATATTGTAAATTGTACATATTCTATTCTTCTTATTGATCCACAATACACAATTTTTTGCACTTTTGGACCCTTGTTTTAAGAATCGCACCATTTTCAGCAAAGCAAACGCGGACAAGAAAACGGAATATGTGTTCTAGATGGTTGGGGAAAACGAAATATTTTGTGATTTGTAGTGATCACATTTCGCTTCTCATGTTCAGATACAGCGTGCCTGATGCAAGCTGAATTTTGTTTTAATAAATCAACGGGAGAATTTTATATTAAATGTCATATCCCCAAAACGTGCTATACAATTTGCCGTATAAATAAACGATTCATTACTTACGCATTTTATACTGAAGTTAATTTATATAATTTCACTGTGCGAGCGAAGATTATGTACAGCATGATAAATTTGTATATTGGGACATCGTTCTGTGAAAGGACTATGAAGCACAAAGTTGGAAATCGCTGAAAACAGCCGATAAAAATATTTAATATGATGAATGTATTTTTCACAGTAAAACAGAAACAAAAGGAAAAATAGTAGAAAAAAAACTATGTATTATTTATTTTCAAGATATACTTTTTCTTACGAAGGCCACAAGTTCATCAAGCCATTCTTACACATTTCAAATACAAAACGATAGATCTCAGCGATTTATTGAAAGAGGATCGTGGCAAGAATTTACATGATATATAGGCATAAAGGATGCATTGAGGAACGAAAGGTATGATTACTGATGTATATATCATCTAATATAAATGACATTAACGCCCCTGGGTAAAAGTTTAATTGATAAATAAATATGTAATCAACACAAAGATTCATCTCTCTCTCTCTCTCTCTCTCTCTCTCTCTGTATTTCTTATGTCGGATACGAGGTTTAAAGCACGGCCATTTACATGACCGCCTGCCATTTACATGACCGCCTCAGCAATATTTTATGAAATATTTTTGACGAATTGCAATTTATGCCATATCGCAGGTAAATGGAAACTATGCAAGTCAGTGCTACTCATTAGAATCGTTCCAATTCGTTATTAGACTACGAACTGTCCGATTCATGTACAATTCAAAATGTGTAAAGTGCGAATGGTTTTTGACTTTAAACTAACAAAAAATATAATCATTGGCTAAATCACCAATTACTGAAAAAATAAAAAAGAGTCTTCTAATGGTGACATATCTACCCGTCCAGTCCAGTCCCCTCCTGATGTAAAAACTTCTACAAAAAACGCGCTTCGGTCCAGCACTATCAATTTGTATCCGTATGATAGTCCTTTATGGTGCAGCACACAGTGTATATATTTACTACTTATGCTACACTTTGTTTTCATGGAGAATACTGAATGGAGAAAATACTAAGTATCCAGAGTATCTCTACACACTCTGCTTGACGTGTGTACCATGTTTAGTCCACATATCATGCATTATTTGGTAATTATCATCTGGAAACTATGATGTTTAGGACAGGCAAACGGACATAGTGTAGCTATCCCCACATCTACATCACTAATCTAATTTATCACATAGTCAGTACACTTTACATGTAGTGTGTGCAGTTTCATATTGTGATATGACATGTTAAATATCACTTTATGCGATTCTGATTGGTCCAAATAAGCCGATGAAATTGTTGTGCAGTATTCTCTTTACTGATTGGATGTGATCGTGGGAAAATTTCATTACATCATGTACTGGACATTTCTGATTTTTTTTCTACTGTTGCTAGAATTTATTTTGGCAGCCATATTTCGAATCGACTGCCCAAAGGGAATTGAAGAAAGGTCACATCTGTCTGAATATGGCCCAACCCAACCCCCCAACCCCATTTGCTCGTTACGCCATCTATAGATTATCATGTGCTGAAAAAATGGCGTTAAACGCTAAACACCAAGTAAAACTAACACAATTGGTCAATTGATCTGGAGTGTGGAAAGGGGTGGGGGTATACCTGTAACATGGAATCCATTCCATATACAGAACTGGTTTAAATGTTAACTTATAGGAGTAAATAAACTCACTTCTGTTCACAGCGATTAATGTGGCCATAAACTACTCTCCAAACTGACAGAACGTTATCCAACCACAGCATGTTTCGCCCTAAAATAGCCCTTATCCTGTGATGCAGTTCCGAACTTGTCTACTTCTACTATAGTCTAATGTTCCAAATCAAATAATGCAAATATCGGGTCACAGATACATTACTCTAAATCAGGAATATCTGCATCCATAATCAGCCCTTCGCATATCCAACAATTTGAATGCTTCGAAGCGCAACTGATAATGACACTGTCGCTGTCAAGCATTTCTCTAACCGAACTAAAGCTATATGACATCATACTGAACTTGCATATACATTCCATCTTGAATGAATATGTTCTTTCAGTCAAATATTCTAGTTATTCAGTCGTTTCATAAATGTAGTATTAAATCGTTATCCATATAAGACCCTCTATATGTGTACCAAATTTCCCACATAAAAGTTTAGGAAAGTTTGCCCCGGAAACATACATTGAAAATACGGAAACTAAAAGTATAGTAAAAGGCACTGCTCTGTAAATGGTCTGCGTGTGCAAAGATTCGCATAGATAACTTGAATGATATTGGATGTGCTGCAGAAATGAAAGTGAGAATGTTGGATGGATGAATGAACGCACAAATGGATAAAAATGTTGCAACTATTGCAGCTGAAGAACTGTGAATAGCAACAGCAAACAAGTGTTCACAATATAGGATGGATGGATGGACAAAACTATTGAAACTAAATAAATGTGAATGGCAAAAGGCACACCTGTGCCTCTAGTCCAATATATGTATCAGGTTTCACAAAGACAGCTTGAAAGGTTCGAGAGTTATATTCCAGAAGCGAAAGTGACAGACAAAAAGACGGATTACAGGCAGACAGATCGCCATATCCTGCACCATTGCACTCCCGATGTTATTCGCGTAAGTGTGTTCATTGTTTTCGCTAGATCCAGTCATACCCGTCTTACATTTACAGCGGTGTCGAGAACGCATGATTTAACGCTGTATACCAACATGGGAAAGATTCCAGTGCAGATACGTTTGTGCTAGTCAGGTTCCAGATTTGAAGTCTTGGCCCACAATATGCATCTATAGTGTCTCCCTTTGCCCTAAACACCCACCACCCCCTTTTTGTGTTTAACATAATTTTTATAGTGAGTTATTTTGTGGAAGAGTAATAACTGGGACGCAATAGTCACCACCATATTTACGAAATATGGTATACGGACAAGATGACGCCGGACGAACTGGCGACCGGATAAAATTACGATATTCTTCATTCCTCGGACAGAATGGGGATGAGATTATACGGCCATAGGACAAGATGGTGATATCGTATTTTCAGATTGACTAGTTTATACAAAATAAAGTACATTAAACCATAAGTAATCAGTAAATCAGATTGTCACAGAAAATGGCTTAAAATGTGAATAAAACCATTTATTATCAACACTATGCAGTGCAAAATAAACGTGATTCGTGTTAATTTTGACTGTCCTTTTATACTTATAATTTGCCGGTCGAACTAAGGAAATGTTGATAATGAAAAAACCATCATTACCTTTTGATGTGTCGTTAGTTTTCCATTTCTTACAAAAGAAGTATTACTTTTAACTAACTGAGAAGAACTAAATAATACTTTGCAAACAAATTACAACCTTATTATGTTTCGGCAGTTCTAAAACTCCATTTTTATCAAACAAGTTCATTGATCGATATTGTCGAAGAAACGTCGCTCCTGTCTTTACATGTTTGTGGTGGTGTCTGAATTCTGATCAAAGTACATGTTAACAAAACACGCAAATTCGTAAAGTGACATTGACCAAATTTCTTATGAATGAGGTACTGATGATAACTTTTCTTAAAATATTTCATACACTTTATTTCTGTAAACTTTATCGCCAATCAGAAAATACGATATCGCCATTCTCTCACATGGCCCTATAATCTCATCGTCATTCTCTCACGGATATGAAAAATATCGCCATCTTTTCCAATCGCCATTTTGTCCGGCGCCATTTTGACCTACAACCACCAAATATATCCGAATTTGTTTACTACAGACAGACTTTATGGCTTTAAAATCACGAATTGTAGCGATCTTGACACGTTGCGAGGAGGGGGTGGTGGTGGTTAGTGTGAATGAGAATGACGAGCCTTCTTTTACTAATTTTTAATGAAATCGATGTCTTCATTCTCTGATGTGTCTGATCATGTGTACATGTTAATGGTCATGGAGTTTTAATTTAATAACTGGTGACTTCAAAAGGTGAATGCCATTTCAATTAGCATCCATATCTGATGATGTACATTACAGATCCTGGAGATCACGAAAAACATTATTCCCATTCGTTTGATCATAATTTATTGTAATTAAAAAATAACACTATTAAAAGCAGTTTGTTGGGAAAACGTTCTATGTCCTTCTCTACCAAGCAACTAACATCTTTTGTGACCACCAAAGAAGAAGGAATTTCACTGATATTTGTGGAAATATTGGTACAAATAGAAATATACCTATATGATTGCACATTTTATATGCTGTGAATTTATAAATAATGACTGTTTTATCTTAATGCATTTATAGACAGTTTTTCAAACACAAATACTACAAAAAATAAGAATAACACGCTTATTTTATTAATGCAATTAAAGATAATTTGTCAAATATATATTACAAAATAAATACATCCAACTTAGTTTTACATCTTTAATGGACAATATGCTCTGTGCTTGCGCAAACAAATGTAAAAATATTGTCTTATGTAGTCAATATAGGCCTCCACAAAGTCCAGCTATCGTAATGGCAGTATTTACACGGATTCTTTTTTTATGAATAATGGACACTCTCTCTATACTGTGTTAATAAACTCCTGAAATCTGTTTCTTCATTCCAAAGAGTAAATAAATTGTTTGCAATGATCCCAAGGACGATCTTGAATGCGTTATTGCAGATTTATTCATATTTTGACAAATACTTATATTTGAACATACAACAGAAACATAGGAATTTTGCAATTTCTAAACTTGGGGAAATTCCCAGGTTCTTATATAAGCGTACAAATTCTAATAAGAATAGGACTACTGGACATTTATCAATTTATTAAAATTGCTCTACTTAAAAATAGCCTTTTGAAACAATCCGAAGGTAATTCGTTGAATGGGGTGAACCGTTTGACCGTAAGTGTATCCTTTGGGAACTGAAGAAACACAGCCGCAGCCTATGCTAGGATCAATTAAACTTTTCCTCTTGGCTTGCTTGTTGAACAATCACAAACATTCTTTAATCTGAAAAATGAAATACTCGGTTCTTTTAAAACGAACAACTTCTTGTTTATGAGAATAAATGTGTAACTTTATGATCTAATGAACATACTTGTTTGTACACTTGGTTATTTTTTACTATCAGACTCGCCTCCTATCGGGGGGGGGAGAGAGGGAGAGAGAGAGAGAGAGATGCGGGTAGGGTTGGGTGGGCTGGTGTGATTTGTTGGGGAGTGCGTCATTTTACTCAAATATACTAAAATACACACAAATACATCAATTATAATACTAACAGTATATTTCTGTTATGTTATTAGTGTATGTAAATAAAAATTAGTTACATTTTAACAAATGTTATATAATAGTCTGAAACTTGCAGCGTTTTACTGATCGTGTGACGATGGATTAGTTCGCAAATGAAATATAGTTAAACCGGCAACTGAATTCGTGTTAAGTGATTTCAGTATTTCATATCTTTTGTATTTTTCTGCATGTTAACAATTCATATATTCTTGATGTTTATCAATATTCGTTTCATTACACACTGGCATTAGAGTTTTATTGCTGTGTGTGTGTATGCATGTTTATGAACTACTTTCTTAACCAAGTGTTTTAAAGGATTTCTGGACTACTCGACAAATAGCAGAGTAGACCCATTAACGTTCTCTGCCTACCCAATCGGCCCATAATGTACTCGGCCCATTACATACTTGCCCACAATTTACATAATAGTTGTGCAGATGTAATGTTCTATTTGTCAACGGTCATTTCATGTTTAAATCTTTTTTACAGTTCTTTCAACGGTCAATTACTTTGCAATAGAAATCGCAGATTAATTAACCTATATAAGGTATAATCAACATTTTGAAACTGTCCTTATCCTGTCGCTATGTTAATTGTTCACTGAGTTGAAGGCAGCACGTGTGTACTCGACTACATGTGATTGTAAACACGTGTGACACCTGTGAATCTAATTAGTTGCAGTTATATTTTTAGCATAACATTTGGTATCTTTGCATGTCGTATTCCTACTCTCACTATTAGCCTTAATTAAATATCCTATTTTTATGAACTTATTATCAGCAGTAAATAAACGACATCCTCTTTTTTGACCCAATTTAGTACCTGTACAAGTTCATGTCATGAACAATTTTCGTCTGGAAGTTTTTTTGATGACATTTAAGATGCAGAGCATTCAACAATCATGATCAAATTAATTTAGTTAAGATATATTAGTATTCACTTGTAGATCTATATTTAATTTAATCTGAGTAACTGAGTCTACATGACCATGTTGATATACACTCTAATTAACTCCAAGAGTAAACTGTTGACAGGAAAATAAAAATATGCGTTTACTTTTACTTCAGTGATCAATCAAATAAACTGTTTGCTATTTATTGTTCAGAAACAACATGTCTTGCGAAGCCATACGAGTCAAACTCCTGTATATAGAAAAAAATTCCCTTAAAATCTTTTATAGAAGCTATATAAGCAATACAGTATTTACAAGGCAATTTATTCTTTCGTTTTTATTCTTTCCTTTATACTGCGTTTTCGCTGGCTTGGCTTCTTTGCTATTCTCTTTGCTTTATTTGGCAGCGAAAATTTCTCGTCTGCCGAAAATATTTTCTCTCGCTGTATTTTTCTTTTATTGTCTTTGAGCAAATTCCTAAATAACGTCTCTTTTTGTACACGAGATTTTGATCTTCATGACCGCACTTGTAATAATTTGCCGCGAGTCTAAATATTCCAGAGCCGTATAGTGCCCTTCTTGGAACCATAAACTACAGGTTAACAACGTCAAACAAGTTTTCCATCAGCTCTGGGTTAGTTTGTGGTTTCCAGTCCACTGTAAATTTCAAAATTTATTTTCTTTTATTATTTGTCCGTAACTTTTCATCGCATTGCTTCTGCCTTGGTCTAAAGACGTACTGATCAATATGGGATTTGTAGGTTCTGGTAAAGTAATTTATAAATAAGTATAAATCCCCTCAAATTCCAAATTTGCTGCACATTAAATACGTAACTAATTTCTTGCTATACAAACAAAATGAATAATTAACCAATGAAATATGTAAACCTCATTCACTAGACAGGTCAGAATTTGCCAATCGTAGCTGTCAGAAACGCAAAATGTACACCATTCAATGTAATGAGTTAAAAACTTGTAATTAGGGTTTCACTGAAAATACGTTTCTCTAATTATTACAAAAACATATATATTTCTGAACTTTGTTTGGGATTCTAGTACACGAGTTTTAAATCGGATTCACATTTTAAATACTGCTTCTTAAACCGTGAAATGATTCATTTAAAATGTAAAGAAATGTGCTGGTTAAGTGTCACTTGTTGGTATGTACATATTTATGTATGTAATTCAATGCCCCAAGTCTCACAAGAGTCCTTTGCTATGAACTTTATTATACTGAGCATAAATTTTGTATGATAAGTATCTAATAAGATATACACCTTCATATGTCCTGAATATAATACTCTAGCGACGTTAGATTTATCAGTTTGCTTATAAAAAATACAACTTCGAATGTGTATGTTCCAAACATTTATGGATAACATTGTTCCCCACAATCATGCATGTCTTTCACTCAAACACGCTAAAATATACTGAAATACACTCAAATATACTTCATTACACTTAAATGTACACATTAAATATATCTCAGGAGGAATATTTATATACGTAGACCAGTTTTTAATCCTTAATTGGTTTATTACAACACTTTAAGCCTCCATTTTTCTTTGTTGATGACTGTTGACGCGTTTGCATGATCTCTATTAATAACTACGAGCACCTGAGATGGACTAGACAAACTTTTGTTCGTCTGTAAATGGGATATATAACTTTTCATGAACATTTCTTTTTCCTTTTTGGGGTTTGAAGCATAAACAAATTAGTTTATAATAATAATTGAAATTCATGAAATCTTTAATTTGATTGAATAATATTGATATCGTACGATTTTACGAACGTTTTGATTGAGTTTTCTTCTTTTTTTTTTGATCAAGTGATGTTATAACATCATTAAAATAATATAAATAAAAACACTAAAACAATGAAAAGAGGATGAAGCATATGTCTTAGTTATGAGTACATGTCTAAGAAAATAAATTGACTTCACAATATTTGGGATATGTGTTGAATATATCAATAATATGTTTATATGATGCATTGGAATAAAAGGTAGCTGTCTGAACGAACAACTGAACTTTCAGTGAATGCTGTAATTGTTAGAGAGAGAGAGAGAGAGAGAGAGAGAGAGAGAGAGAGAGAGAGAGAGAGAGAGAGAGAGAGAGTTTATTACCTTTCCTTAGCTCTTCACTCCTTATGATGGATTTCCTTCGTCTTTTATGAATAACACAACAAGTTGAGAATGAAAACAAAAACTTGGTTCATGAAGATGAAATCCGTTATATACACAGAATCATTACAGGTCGTAATCTTGACAACAAACTTTCCACTGTCACAGTAGCAACAATTTTTGAGAATCCAATACTCGATCTCTTTTTTTCTGTTCGCATCATGGTCATTGAATCACTCGATATTTAATAACATTTCCAGCTTCCGTGACCTGGGATTAAATAGTTTCTTCGTCCGTTTATTTATTTCGTAAGATATCGCAGGTAGACGAATTTCGTATATCATATTGACTTACTGACTACATCATAATACACGTGATTATTTGCGCAAAACAGAATTATGCATCCCATCGAGATGAGTCCATACCTATTAATTGTCTGATTAAAAATCATCTCCTTGCATTAATATATTTGACATATTGCCAAATTCAGCTACATTTCGTGCCTTGCCGTCTGCACATAAGGAAAAAGTTTGGATCTGCGATTTTTTTCCATTTCACACGGTTCATCCACTTGCCAGTTATCTAGCATTTACATTTACATTCAAGAATTTCTATCATATATATAACACCGATATGATACATCGGTTGCAATAGCAATTCAGAATAGTCCCGGACGATGTACGATGGTTGTTGCATCGGCAGTGCGGGTAGGGATGAAGAAATTCTGCAATTTGTAATTCTCTATCATTGGACTTCAGAGCTATATAAACACAAATGTTGTCCGTTATTCTTCAGTGCTGAAATCAACAACACGTCCCCTAACTCTGACGGTCAAACCATCATTTTTCGTGGTCCACTTTCCTCGATAGATCCTTTTGATAATTTTAACAGGAATTTGTGAGCAAACTTTCTTTTCCTCCAGGATTTTAAACATGTATAAACGTCTGTTGGAGGCTGAATAATATACTCCATTCTTTTTAATCACTTGTATTGGAGGAATATCCGATATTTTACAGTCTCCATCCATAATTTCCTTTATCACTGTTCCAATATTTTTCCCACACTTAAATTCGCATGAAATTGATTGCTGTGTGTAACAAATGTCACTTGGAGGCAAGCAAACTTTAGCCATGTCTAATAGTACTGGTGCATTAGCGTTCATTTACTTCTGGTCTAACTTCGAGATACACTACATTCATAATGTAAGCATGAAGTTTATATACCCGTACTCTGCATGTAATGGGTTTCTACCTAATCATGCATATAATTAGGCACGATGTCTACTTGTACCCCTGCATATAACGGATTTCCTCTAATCATATGACACGACGCTTTCAGTACGTAAGATTATCAATAGATGGAGTTTACTGGTGAACTTGTCGGCCAGTGGCTGTGCGGGAACGATATTCGAAACCGAAAGTACAACAGTCAAACTAGGTAGTCTATTAATAGTACAGATTGCTATAATATAGACTACTGTTAGTATACGTTGGTATCACAATATACCTGATCAGTATATGGAATGATCATGAAAGATCATTATAGTATGAGATAATAGTAGACGTAGTCATGATTTGGTTTGTTTTAAAACACACCAACACAAATACGTTATTTAGTACAGAGTTTACTGGAGCAAATTGTCTTGTCCAAAGACGCAAGCAGAGAGTGTGAACAGACCACTTGCTTGGATTGCTACTTATTAAAACAAAATTATGGTCTCAATAGTCAACAACAATTAAACCCCGACCAGTTGGGTTACTCCATGGTTGACCTTCCTTGTGCGTGTTTGTTTACTCGCGGACAATCTACGCTTGGTCGCACACTCTCTGCTGCTAGACCGCTCCGGTGGCCTAGCGGTTAGAGCGTCCGCTTCGGATGCAGGAGGTCATGGGTTCGATCCTCGGCCGAGTCAAACCAAAGACTTACAAAAATGGTACTAACAGCTGCCTCGCTTGGCGCTCAGCATTAAGATGTTAGTGTTAGGACTGGTCGGCCTGGTGTCAGGATAATGTGACTGGGTGGGGCATCATGCTACATGTCTGCGATATGATACCCGAGTGCTAGGCATCACTATAAACTGCCACACTGCAGACATCGTAGCGATATGACTAAACAATTGTTAAAGCTACGTTAAAAATCCAACACACACACACACACACACACACACTCTCTGCTGCTCTGTTTTTTTTATCCACAGATTTTATCAAGACCTATACGATAGTTCGACCTAGGATCATGTAAATTTATTGTGATAAAACCGTGCGGTTTAGACTGTGCTGTTGAAAAGAAATTTTTAAACTTAATTATATCCATATCTCCTGAACACCAAGTTTGATGAATGTTTCGTAACGTATGTGTATCAACTCCATTAAACACAACTAAAATATTACAGTTGTCTCTGATAACTTTAGGTATTTGTGTATAACGCTGAGTAACATAAATTACATCTGTATTTTTGTGTCTGCCTCAGGAAAATATCCGAGCCGGATTTGATTGTTTGTCCAGCATCACATCATCATATACTACGAGATTATTAATAAATCCATCGAGATTATCTACAGATGGGGCTTCACCAATATCTGTTTTACAGTTAATAACACCATCGGTGTAGCCATCTTCCTCCAACAACCTTGCATGTTCATTAAAATCTTCAAATACTTCATAACATATCTGATCATCTACAGATGGCGCTACTAAATGTAACTTATCCCACTTGAGCCATCTCATTATCAGATTAAGCAACAATTGCGTCTTACCAGACCCAGATGGTCCAATTATTATCATCCTGATGGAATTCGGTAGCGCTGGATGATGCTTGACTGGCTCCTGCTTTTGCGTTGCTGAGAAGTCAATTATATCCATATGATAAATAATATGAATTTATATTGCGTTCGATGTAGAGCACCCACTCCCACTACTGGATTAACAACAATAATAACAAAAAATAAAAGGCGTGCACTTACAGGCAAGTGTGTGAAATGTGGTACAAAAAAATACAAATTTATTTCGTCTCGCCTGAAGACAGGCTGTGATATCACCGCTTCACTGGGAAAACTACCAGGGACTCCATGGGCTAAATACCCTGGTGAGAAACATCTTCTTGGATATAATTATTGTGGTCCTGGAACACGACTTGATATTCGACTTGACGAACGAGACCAACCAAGACCTGGAGAGTATCCAATAAACGCAATTGATCAAGCGTGTCACGTTCATGATGTTGCATATAAAAGTAAAGATTTACAGCAACGACATATTGCAGATGTGAAGTTGATTCATGCGTTAAATTCTATAAAGAATAAATCTCTCAGAGAAAAACTCGCTAGTTTCCTAGTAAAATCTGCGACGAAAGGTAAACTGGTACTAGGGGCTGGTAATTAATCAACTGATTATTATCATAATGGAATCGGTTTATTATAGTCCAAGGGGATATTGGACAGGTAGAGCAGCGATTAGTAAACTTGCTGATGCAGCAAATGTTTCAGGTTCTGTTGCTGCAAATTGGTTAGCAAGACAGGCAATATGGCAAATTCAGTACGCGTATTTTGATGTCAGTGTTCCCAATGAAGTTCATCAAGCAGATATTTTATTTTTGCCACATGATACTATTAAAATTGGTAGACGTCAATCACGCACATATAAATACGCGTTAACTGTCGTTGATGTTGCAAGTAGATATAAAGAAGCAGAACCACTATCAGCAAAAACAGCAACTGAAGTTGCATCTGCGTTTTAACGAATTTATCAACGTGGTGGTCTACGATGGCCACAACTATTACAGGTTGATCCTGGCAAGGAATTTCTTGGTGCAGTATCATCTCTGATGAAAAAAACATAATGTCAAAATCAGACGAGGACACACTGCAATTCATCGCGATCAGGTAATCGTTGAACGATTTAATCGAACACTTGCTGAGAGATTATTTGGATACCAGTACGCGAAGGAAATAGTTCAGGCAGATACGAGATCTCGTGAATGGGTTGCAAGATTACCAAGTGTGATAGCTGCGTTAAATAATGAAATTACTCGTGCAACTTCTATGAAACCTATTAATGCAATTACAAAAAAACATATACCCCGTAGCGATGGTTACGGACAACGACGTGACTTTTCAAAACAACCAGTGTTAGGTAATGTGACTGTAAGATATTTATATGAACCTGGTGAACTTGAAGGGGGTAAAAAAAGAGCAACTGATCCTATCTGGAGTGTGACTACACATAAAATTTCTAGCGTGGTTAGATCCACGGGTAGACCTGCAATCTACAGACTGGATTCAACTGCTCCTCAACGTGGATTTGTATGCGAACAATTACAAGTAATTCCTGAAGACACACAATTACCACCGCGTTCACTTCTGTAAACTGGCGCCCCTACGTCGATTGCACTCAAGACAGGTTAACATCATGTTTTCGCGCGTGTGACCAAGACTACTATTAATTCTATCTACGGTCAACTGTCTTGGATTATAATTCGAATACTGCCACAACATATTGCAGTTACAACTTGCACAATGATTATTCTGTTGTTGTTTCAGTGTCATAATAAATTCAGCATTGAGATCAAAGTCGCGTTTATTTTTTTTTTGGTCATATATAACCAGATAATTTTTTCTTGACAACTTCGTCGCTGATATCGTCAATGACTACATCATCATTGTCTATGAATAACCCTTCGCAGCTGAGATATTCTTCTGACTCTAGATACTGCGAGACAAACTAAATTTGACCATTCGATCCGGTCATCAATAATCCAAACATTTGTGTCAGAAATAGTTAATCCTTGTGACGAATGAATCGTTATAGCGTACCCTAGTGTCTATGGAGTTTTATCCTTGACTCCGTCAGGCGTTAACGCGCTCTCAACAACATCAACAGGAACTAAAACAATATCATTTAGTACCAGATTTTGTTTGTCATTAATTCCCGGAATTTCAACTTCAATATTCTGTCGTCGCGTATCCGCTGGGCGATAACATAACGGTACAGGTAGATTTGAAAATCTTTCCTTGTGTAACAGAAATAATTGTTGTTGCAGTGTATCACGAACTATCTTTCTACTTGCAACTATCAAATCAACTGGCCTCCACAAATTTAAAAAATCATTCATAAGAGTTTCTGGAATTATTTCACGTATTATCTCACACTGTATTCTATCTGGCTGCAGTCTGATCAACTTTTTAAATTCTTTCAATGGTTCATCAATAGCTCTATGGTCATCAGTTATTTCTTCGTAATAATCTACAAATGTTTTTAACCATTCGTGCGGAGACTGTCCAACAAAAGGTTGCGGTTGACCATGATCACCACACATTATCACAGCAGTATTTTTTGTCAATAACCAATCGAGAAATAATTTTAATACTTCCAGAGATACCGTACAAATTTCATCCCAGATAATAATTCCAGGAATGTATTTTTCACCCATTCGTTCAGGAGTCCATGCGTCTCCGCACCATCTGAAAAAGTTGTGATAAGTTGAAGATTTTACTCCACGTTCATTCATTTCTCTGGCGAGTCTATGTGTCGTTGTCAAAACAATCATATCTGAACAGTTATTCAGGAATAATTCAATCTCACGCGTTGTTTTACCAGAACCACCACACCCACTGAGATGAACGGTTTTATGTCTGGCCACAGGATCATACACAGATGGTGCTGATGATTTTGATATTTGATTATTATTCTTGTAATATATTTCCTTGATTTCAACGTCGGCGGATTCAGAATAACCAAGTATATTTTCTTGTTTAATTCTCCATTCACCTCAGGATTCATTAACGCCGAGTAATGGTTTTAAAAAGTCCGTGTATTTTTTTTATTTATATAAAATGGCGACTCTAACTGCGATCAGAGGAAATCTGTTTATCATTGATAGTAAATTTATCGAAACGTACGCGAGCATCGAAGATCTTAAATGAGTAAATTGCGGTGACTCACCATCAGTATAGTTCACAATTGTACCTAATTTAGTTCCGTCTGACAAATAAGCATTACTTCGACCCATAAATGTTCCTTTCTCTGTTGTATCAGCAATTATAAAATCTAGTTTAGCTTCGTCCATAATTAATCTTGTACAATGTCGTTTATGATCACATGAACCACCTTAAGTAAACTTACCGATTATTTTTCTGCCGAGATCTTTTGCAACCTTATTTTCATAATCAATCGCATCAGAATTTTCATCACCTGACTCTGTCAGGGAATATTTCTTTGGTTGTGGTAACCAAACTTGTTTCTGCGGACGATATGATATAATTGCTTCACTTACAACCAACGATATCAATATCGCTACATCAAGCATGTATAGTAATAGTACTATTGGAGCCCAATGTTTTTCTAAAAAATGTCTTCCAAACCAAACACAAACAATCAGATGCAGATTTTCCGTAAACTCGAATGACTTTATACAGTCAAGTCAAAATTTGGTAAGGGTCCATTTATCGCAACTCTTGTCATTTCGTGTGTTGGATGTCCAAATCTTTTAAAGTATTCAGAACACTCTCCGTATCCAAGAAAACTTCCAGGATAACATGCTACCATATCAACTGATATAACGTCATTATAATCGTATTCAGTATTCTACAATCAACCGTGTTCGTATTCGATGCAGTTATGTTGAATATCAAAAAAAAAAAATTCCGATCTTGTCGGTGACCATGAATTCTTCTTTTGAACAGCATGTGCAACAACTGATGGAACAGTAAAACAATTATTCATTAATTGTTCAACCTCTGACTCTGTCAGGATATTGTCAGGAGTATATTTTAATGCAATTTTTTTCATTTCTTCGTGGAGTGATTCTGCACGATAAATTTCTCCATTAGGACGGAAAAACTGATCATACATAGATTCTGAACTCTGAAATAACCACACAGATACAGGTCAATCTTACTAATATTTCTGATAAAATCAAAGATATAATCATCATAAAATTTAACAGTTCGATCTCGTAGAAATATTGTCACGGCTGATGTCCATGCATGTGCGTTATCATCAATAATCGTTATCGGAGTTCCTCTTGATTTATATTTCGATTCGTACAAAATCTCTCCGGTTAGTGTTTTCACTGTTATTGGGAATTTTAATCTTTTTCCTAACTCAGCAACGTCTCTGATAGACGCTCCGGTATCTTTTTCTGCCCATGCATTTATTTTTTTACGTCGTTGATCAGTTAAACCTTTTCCACTCATCGCGTTTGTGAAGTGTTCTGTAATTCGCTCGACTACACAATTTATCCTTGACTCTGTCAAGGACAGTTTCATCGGTTTGAGATCATCAACACTAGGCTTATTATTTAGCGGATATAACGCATAAACAACTGCAGTCACAGGATCTGCTCGTTCATAATATGGTTTGTCAATACCAGTCAATGCTCCTGGTTTGAAATTTTTATTTAACGTGACACTATTATTTCTAGTGTGTCCTGACTGTGTCAGGCGGACATGATCACGTTTGTCACGGATAATCCAAGTGCCGTCGTCTGTCTGCATAATAAATTTTATTAGGATCAAATATCTTTGATTGTCGAGATAGTTAATAATCTTCCTTCCTCGTTCGTCATTCATTCTAGTATCTACTGCACTCATTCTGAATGTTGACCACACATGATCCGCGCCATCTTCGCGAAATTCCTTCTTGGTTTCACGGATATGATCAGTCATATCTTTATTTACAAAAGCCAGATCTTGCATCGAAAAACTAAATTTAGATTCCGGCAGTTTGTCAAGATCAAATCTGGCTTTAGAAGGTTTAATTACGGATAATCTCTCAAACTCCTCCATAATATAATTAAGGCAAATATATATTTAAATTGAAGCATAAAATATTATATAATGATTCAAGCAAACAATAAATGCAGGTGGCTGATGATACGTTATGCAGCTCCTTGTAACAAAGCATGCGTAAATGAATTCTGTGGATATCATATGCAAAGCGTTTGGCACGGGCGTCTAGGACCAAAACCGTGTTTACGATGTGGTGTTGGGGTTAGAGGAGAAACCCGGTTGTGTGTACAATGCGGTGGTAAAAATACAGGAATTGAAACGATATTACGATAAGAAAAAATAGCGCCTATGGAGTCGAATCCCTCATAAAAACCGCAGAAGATTATCTCGCCAGATTTTCAAAATAATGATTTAAACAAATAATATTATTATATAAATGGAGCAAAATGAATTTGTAACACATCCCATCATCAATAATTATGAAGCATCTCGTGATGGTGTAATCAGGCAATGCAGATTAAAAAACCCAGTCGGACTGTTGACAATGCTGGCTATCTCAGATTTACTGTTGGAAAAAAAGATATCATTCACATAGATATGTGTACGAATGTTTTCATGGGGTCATAGAAGACGGATTTGTAATCGATCATATTAATTCAGATCCGGAAGATAACTCTTTATGTAAAGAAGAAATAATAATTTCTTGGACATATGCAGCTGGCAAATATTTTGATATTCACCGTGCTTCAATATATCGCGTCGCAAATAATATAGCCAAATCGGCATTTTCCAAGAAATACAAATAAAAAAATCACATTTCGGTATCAGATACATGAAGAGAGATAACTCCGTCAAGCAAAGCTCTCTTTGGTGGAGTTATCCCGATTTATAATAATATTTTTTTACCAGTAGAATGATACATGTATACTAGGACAATTCTGCTAATCAATCTTACATGGGGCGGGAAAATAATTAAAATAAATATTTATATATAAAAATATCACAATGAAGAATTTGATACTGACCAGTGATGATCTTAACTCAAAGAAATTTTAGATGAGTGATGTTCCAGCACCGTACTGTAAATTTACAACACAAACAGCAAAGGATGGTTCAAAGCATATAAAAATCGTCGATAAATTTTATCATGGATTTTCACAAAAAAAATACAGTCTATTAAATCCCCTTCCCGAGATGAGTTAGCTCGAAGACGATTACAGGATAAATTTGCCAGATTGCAGAATACAGAAAAATTATTACAAGGGATATAACCCTGTCTTCGAGCTAAGAGTAATCAAGCAGTTATCTCCATTGTTATTGCGTAATGTTACACAGCGATAAATTCGACATCCTCAGAATGACTAATATACCATTCTATATCAGGTTTTTAGGTTTTACTGGAGATCACCACATATTCATTATATACCTCAGAATGGACAAATAAAGATTCCACCATGGGTGGTGGGGGTGGGGGTGCGATATTACGACAAGCGAGTCATTATCGATCGTTTTATATTTCCAGACTGCAGAAGGCAAAAATAATGTCTGCGATTTAGAGTAATTTATAAAGCCGTTGTATCGATCCACGCACCATTGTCACAAATCTGTACATATGTTCTCTGGCGATGCAGACTGCAATGTATTTTAACCAGGCAGAAATGTATAGAATAAATATTTTATTCAGATTCAGAAAATATTTTTATTTTAAACAAAATATTTATTATGTATTAATTCCGAAAATATTCAAGCAATTATTTCTGAAATTAAAAAATTAAATGACGAGCTATAGAATTATCTGAACAGTTGAACCCTGATAAAATTATAAACGATTTTGAAGAGCTACAGAACGGAAATATAATGGAAGATATACACTAGCAGCCGAGTACAGATTCCTCAAATTGCTCCAGCAGGCCTTAAGACAGTCTCTACTTTATGTAGATGATGAGGGTATTCAAAAATTAGTTTCGCTCGCAAAGTCGATCGATGAAGTCAGATCAAAGTTATCATGCGAATACGAAACAAAAATGATTATGAATTCACGTGTGCGACAGCTGAAGAAATTTATGTGCAGTGACAAGGTCGCTTCTGGCGAGCTCATCGAGCGTGAATGCGCTGATATTACCAGTGACTGTGGTAGCGAATAGTTACATACTTAAATTTACCTGTATGTTTGTAAGAGCTCCGGTAGCCGTGAGGTTAAGGCGTTCGCGTACGGATCCACCAGTGGAAACTCTCTGCGTGTTCGAGTCTCAAAAAATGCTAAAGATATATTGTCTTGCATTCGGCGACAGATGCTATTATAATTGGGGGGCGCCTGCGGGCAGTTGATGATGAGATATAGCATTGTGTATAATTCCAGGTGTAAACTCGCCTGGCACTCCTGAACCTCAAAGCGCCCGGGGATCACTTAAGTGGTGTTTTTATTACCCCTATCGCGCTTAGCGATCCAACAATTGCAATGAGAAACAAATATAACAATTACCCAAAAGATATATCCGACGTCATCAACCTGCTCGTGAGGTACTCCTCTTTTGCTATTTTTTAAATTTATTTATTTTTATTCTGATTCTGATTCATTCATGATTTATTCAGATAATATTTATTTTTATTCTGATCATTTATTTATACAATAATATTTATTTTTATTCTGATTGTGATATTTATTCAGAATCATTTATTCATACAATAATATTTATTCTGATTATGCTATTTATTCAGATAATAATATGTATGCAGAATTATTTATTCAGATATTAATATTTATTCTGATTATATTTATTCAGGTAATAATAATTATGCAGAATCAGATTATAATATTTATTCAGATAATAATATTTATGCAGAATCAGATTATAATATTTATTCTGATTATAATATTTATTCAGATATTAATATTTATTCTGATTATAATATTTATTCAAAATCATATTTATTCTGATTATACTAATGTTTCAGAATCAGATTAATATTTATTCTGATTATAATATTTATTTACATAATAATATTCTGATTATAAAAATTATTCATATAATGATATTTATGCACAATCAGATAATGCTATTTATCTGATATTAATAATATTTATTCAGATTATGATATTTATTCTGATTATAATATGTATTCAGATAATAATATTTATTCTGATTATAATATTTATTCAGATAATAATATTTAGATAATATTTACTCTGATAATAATATTAACTCAGATAATAATATTTATTCAGAATCTGATTTATTTTTATTCAGATAATAATATTTATTCTGACAATATTTTCTCAGATTCAGATAATAATATTCATTCTGATTATAATATTAATATGTATTCTGATTTATTTTTATTCTGATAATTTAGTCAGAATCAGATTATAATATTTATTCTGATAGTAATTTATTTTATTCTGATTATAATATTTATTATGGTAATAATATTATTTCTGATAATAATATTGTTTCTGATTATAATATTTACTCAGAATCTGATTTACTTTTATTCTGATAATAATATTTATTCAGATTATATTTATTCTGATATTTATATTTATTTTATTCTGATATTTATATTTATTTCATTCTGATAATAATATTTATTGAGAATCAGATTATTTTTTATTCTGATAATAATATTTACTCAGATTCTGATAATATTTATCCAGAATCAGATTTATTTTTTATTCTGATTATAATATTTATTCTGAATCAGATTCAATGTAAGAATGTGAACATGATCTCTGTCATAACTCCCCTCCCAGCTTTGTTGGGGTGGGTGTCATTGGTTTGGTTATCGTTATCTAGAGGTGATCGCCTACGGTGTAATTTGCCCGGATCGAGTAAATATCAATATAAAGTATGAAAATTATGGGTGGAATAGATAAAGATCTGAGCAGGTATATAGAACAGAATAACACGAGCCCCCGTTACAAATAAAGACAAAATTTAATAAAATTTCTAACAATAAAGTTCATAAACAAAGTAATAATGCATTACGACTGAAAGATACTTCTTTCTTTTTTAATTAACTTATTCAAGGAATTTCAAATACAAATATGATGATACCAATAGCCGATCTGTTAAGCGATAGAATTATCTTATCATCAATCGAGTCGAGTGAAATCGAACACTGCTTTTTACAGTTTCATAACCTGATGGTCTTGATTCAGTCCAAATTCCACAGCGACTATCCCTTTTGACTTCCTTGTGCCGGTAAGTCTGGGTCTTCTCCACTTTTCCCTTTCTTTTCCAAATTCTCAGGTGTCTCGCCTCTTTCGCCCCTTCCAACTTTGTGTCCACTTTGGGTTTGTAATACGTGACTTCCCGTAGCTATCTCACCTTCCAAAATAACAAAAATAAGCAACCTAAATCTTCCGTCACATTATACTGGGGGAATAGATCAATACCCTCCCCCTCGTTATGTCAGATAAATTCTATCCTAATTCAAACAGATCCTACGGCTAGCTAGTCTAACTGGCCATGACAGACCGTAAACAACCTAGTTTCACAAAATTAATGGTCCTGCTAAAGGCTATTTCAACACACCACCGAGACATTAGTTCCAGACTAGTCTCAATTACACAAATGAATGAAATTCCTTGCACTACGGTATTTATAACAACAATCAAGTGGTTATCATGCGTGAACTCATATACAGGTCGGAGAATTACACGGATTCTCACAGCTCATCTCAACTAAAATAATGCATGAAATTCTAGATACATAATGTCCTATAATAATCGAGACTATACGTTCAAACGAGTCGTCAATGTTTATATGAAAGAAAATATCATTGTACGGACTCAGATAAACGAACTCAACACGGGTATACCATATCAAGAAAACTGATCTACGAACTTAAACAAATAAATCCATGCAAACACAAGCAAATAAATCAAACAAATCATCATAGTAGTATCAATGAATTACATAAGATTGTTGCAAATACCTTGTGTTTCCAAGCTCTCACTTCCAGAACCGTGTCTGTCAATTTTTCCAGACAATCGCTTCCCCTGGATGATTTTACGAGTGAATTTACTTCTTAAATTACTCGGAGTCTTTTTTTTCTTACATTCGTTTCTCTTCAGAGAAAAAGCGTAGACTGATTTCAAATTTGCTATCTGCACATTTAAACTGAGAGTTTTCATGTGAAACCACGCCCCCTTCACAGCGTGACCAATCTGGATGAAATATAGTTCCCGCCTGAACTAGGCTGAAAACAATGCAGTTCGCCTGACAAACATTGATTACCCAGCTGATTCCTGGTAACTTTCAGAAATGAGTTTTCCATACCAATCAGAAATTGACCCCTATCCTGTTCAGTTTAAACAAACGTAGCCTTAATCAAAAATCGCTAAACTCATGACAGAGACTGTACCAATCCGTGCATTATGGCGATTTAACGCGCAGGTCTCCATAAATCTAATTAATCGTACACGTGTCCAACTAAATGTGTTCTACAGAGCTCGACAGAAAAATTTGCTCCATTACAATCTCTATCACATACAATTGTAATAATATGTTCTCGTTAACTATTGTATTGTTCTACGAACGCACATTCAGATTAATTCTTAAAACATCATTCCTCAAATCCAGAAGGTGTCCCGTCTGGTCAGTAAGTTTGAAATGTATCCTTGATAATAGCTGATTATGACATCGCAGACAAACAGGATTAATTGGTTCTGCTACAATTAAATATCCTGGTGGGACCTGTGACGTAAATGAATATAAAATTTACCCCTGCTGGGCTTGGTTAGATTTTTCAAGATCTACTTGATAACTGCCATCGATGACGTCGCAGACAAGACTGACTGCGATCGTTGATGTTATATTAACAATACCCAGCGAGACTTGACGATCTCCACCGTAGGAATCGTTGTTGTGTTTGAGAATACCTGGCGGTGGTGACATTTTTCTCCATGATTCAACGATTTTGGGAAAATTATTATCGATGATATCTCTGATTGAATTTTTTAGTTCAGTAGTATCAAATACTGGTATTATAAATGTTGGTAATTGTTGTTCGGTTATTTTATAATGATCAAGAAATAATTGTTTATTTACAAATTCAAATTCTTCTTGATTGCCTACGATCATTGTTTTCAACGATAATTTTATGAATAAACTCAAAATCTGATACAACTTGGTTTAGATGTTGTATTGTTTCAATAATCTGTTGTTTTATATCATCGCTATAATACTGTGTTATGCTGATAATTAAATTTTGTAAATCACCGAATACACGTTTGTGTTCAGGTTTAAGGTTTTTTTAATGAAATCATTAAAAAATTCCTCATCGATATAATAAATATCTTCTTTATTTTCATATCTAACATTATGTACAGTTCTTGCTAGTTTAGGAAGAACTGTACCATCAGACGCGGTAAAATAACCACGATGAGCTAATCCAAAAGATTTCCATGGACACTTATTTCGATATTCCGGATATTTTACAAATATTCGTTTATCCGTGATGAAACCAGCTCGTTTTGGTTCTGGCGGTGTTACATAAACCGGTGCAACATCAGGCCAACCTAATACTGTTCTGATCGATGATTGATATATGTCTACGGCATAATCAGGAGAATATACTTCAATCGCCGCAGATAATGTTGGTTCGTGAACAGTAATGGCTATATTGGATTCTTTACCTCTTATAGATTTAATCCGGCGCTGGAATTCATCATTGATCTGTTCGATTTGATAACTACCCGTGGGAATACTGACTACTTGCCAATCTGGGATTCCGTCATCGCGATTTTTATTTTTGCAAATACCAGCGAGTTGTTTGGTTGTAATCCACCAAATGATTTTGATCTGATATTCGACCAACTATAATAAACTCGCATTTGTGCTAGTGCTTTTTCTTTTGCTGGAATTGCAGTTGGAAAATTAATGCTAAACTCAGGATTGGTTGAATTCGCTGATATCATTGTGGTTTTTGGCGGTGTTGTATTAACGACTATTTGTTGTAGTAATTCGTCCGACATTGTTAATAAATCAGGATTTTAAATCAAGATAACTCTGACATTCTGATTCATAAATCAGGAGCATTTCTGCGAATTCCTGATCTGATATTATTCCGTCGCCGAGTCCTGATGATATCAGCGATGATAATTTGGCGTGTGCTTGTGTTGCCGCTGAGAGTAATATTTGATATTCATGCAATTTATCAGCCGCACACGTAGATATCTTTTTTTGCAATTATATTAAGAACGCCAGCAATTGTTGTTGTGGTTGAAACACAAATTGTTACAACTGCTGACGATGTCATTGTTACCTCAGACAGTAATACACCGATTCCAGCGACTACGGCAGATGCAGAATAAACAGTTATATTTTTTATTTTTGCTGTATAATTGTCAATAATATTTTTTAATTGAGTTTGTAATGTACACACTTGTTTGTATCTGTATTTGTTTGCCGACATGTATACTCTTTATTAAGTAATCAATTGAGGTGTTTCGGCGACAAATTCCAGACATCACCAGTAGGACGCTGCGGTTATTTTTTTATCAGATGGTTCCAGTATAAATATTTCTTCTTCATCTTTATTTAATACAATAGATACGGTTCCAGAAAAATTATCGGTTGAATGACGCCATGGAAATGTAGTAAATATCCTAAATTTTGCAGCGCTGAACACGGACAGCCTATACACACCAATGACTTTCGCTGTGTGTTTGATAGTGTTATTTTGCTGTGACCATGTTGATGGTCCTGATGATATTGTGTATATCACGTTGGTGATCTGCTTGTGATGAATTTTAATCAGATTAGTTTTTTGAACGATATTAGGAATTCCACTGATGATATCGTTGAGTCTCGCGTTAATATCAGAAAGTTTAATATCAACGAGCAATGGATTACGGAAGAACTCTTCTGCGGTTTTATTGAGTTTTTGAAAATTTCTGCGAACATTTAAAAACATACGTGAACGTCATATTCAGATCGCAGCGTGGTTAATTTGTCATCAGTTGTAGTATCTTCATCATCCACATATTTCTTTGTTGATGCATCTTCGTCGGATGTTGGTTCCCTCAAAACGACTATTTTATTTCCGTTCATGTTGAATTAATCTGTCATTGTATCACCGGTGGATTTTTAAACGATCAACAACACTTCTTGCAATTTCATTTCTGATAGTTGCGATTGACACATTTGAATCTCTGATTCTACCGCCGTCAGTAAACACTGGAATATTATCCGTGGTAGCTCCAAGAACTCTACGAATTATGTCGATCCATTTGATATTACTCGTCTTTAAAACACCCTATTTATCCTGAAAAATAACAACTTCATCTCGGTCAACTCCAGACAGGTTCATAATATCAGCAAGATCGTCTTTGGTAGCATACTTCGATAAATTGATATCATCTTTTTTTTCTTCCTGTCAGAGATAGGAGAGGACCTTCCATAAATATCAACCATTATAAGATTAGCGATTATTTAAAACGGTGTATTCATGTACAACTTTATGAGGTGCACTGGAAGATTCTGAAATAGCGTCATGTACAGCGAGTATTTCACGGCCACATAGGGGTGGATCAGTTATTTTTTGCGTTGGTAATGTTGAATATCAGACTGGTGCAGTGATTTTATCACTGTTAACATATTTTAAAAATTCCTTTGGTGATGCCAACCCAAAAGAATCGAAATAAACAATTCCACGTGGATCAATCGCGTATGCTACCCAATGAGTACCTGGACCAGAGTTTTTATCAAGATTAATGATACCGCTTTCAATATTATTTGGTTTGTGCGGTAACTGATCACGCATAAAAACACCTCTGAAGTTTTTTTTTATATTTAGTTGCTTAGCAGCATCAAGTAAATCAAAACTGGACATTGGGAGAATCAACGAAGTGTCCCTGGCAGTCTTAAACC
Organism: Megalonaias nervosa; assembly: GCA_016617855.1. Classification (NCBI taxonomy): domain Eukaryota; kingdom Metazoa; phylum Mollusca; class Bivalvia; order Unionida; family Unionidae; genus Megalonaias; species Megalonaias nervosa. The sequence goes on from JAECUM010034551.1 coordinate 27,986, forward strand.
CTTTCCGTACCGGGTTCCTGGTAGTCTTAGACCCTTCCCTTTTTTTTTTTTTATTCCTTTTCCTGTTACTTTTTTTAGTGCCATCCCAGCAGCAGTTCCAACAGCACCAAGTGCAGCTGCTTTTGCAACGGCTGGGGCTGCAGCGGCTATTATTCCTGGAATAGCCGCGAGAAGTGGAAATATACCACCCGTCTTAGCGATATCTTTAACGGCACCCGCAGAAAGATTAAGTCGTATGCCGGTCTTTGATCGTTTGGCTTCATTGAAGTGCCTGAGTTGACGTTCTGATAATGATAGTTTATTTGAACCACCTTGGATTTGTTCTCGCTTTAGTGATATTTTTACTCCACAATTTTCTTTTGATACTGAATGTAGTTTTATAATCTGACCAGGAGTCAGGCTGACACTAACATGATGATATGACATTTATAATTATCATGAGCAATTTAATTACATGTTTTCTACTGGGGCATCAATGACTCTCATTCGACTACCAACACCTTCAAGCAAAATTGTTTTGTCGCTGAGTATAACAGCGATTGCTCTATAATCACCAGCCGGTAGTCGAGCTACACGAGCTCGGAAGTGTATATCAACGACTGATTGTCTGAATAAATCCAAGTGTTCCAGTGAGAAATAATAGATCGGATAGAGCGTTGTAAAATCCCGTAGAGATATCTGCAAACCAGAACCCACATTCTGATCACGCCCCATAAATGTCATCAACCGATGATAAACACATGCAACATGATTATTCTCAAAACTCAGCAATACTTCTTCAGAAGGTTCTTGATGTCCATTTATCCTCAAAGAAACCTCATTATCTCCAAGCGAATCAAACACCATTGGATTTCGTTCCTGTGAATTCACTCTTGCATTTTCCTGAAGCGCGATGAATATATGGCGTGGTGCTGACACCCCCTGCTGTGATGCTATTTGCCCTGTGAATAATCTAGCAGCATTACTTTGAATACTATATGTGGTCATAGTCAACCATGACAAAGTTTCGTCAGCGTTACTTTACTTGCATTAACGGCAGCATCACGCCATATTGCATCATTGTCGGTGGCTTTTCTAACAAGTACCACTGTGTGTTTAGTGCCAAATATAACCTTCCTAACATTTCTGCAGAATCCAAATATATGTGACAGCGGAATAGCACATGAGAACTCCTCATCACCGTTCAGCACTGCTCGGCGTGCTGCAAATCCCAAGTTGTGGTTTTCATTCATTGATATTACTGCGGGAGTTTGTGCGTCTCCAGCGGCATTTCTTACATTTCCGGTAGTTACGTTTCTGTTTACCGGATGATCAGTTGTGTCCTTGTGAAAAATCATTGATGGACCAGCTGACCTTGAGTAATCATCGGAGTATCGCGCAAGGCTAAGTATCGTCGTGGCAATGTCGACATTTTCCAGGCACGATTCAATATTTTTTCCGTCAATTATATATGTGGCGCTGTTAAATAACGCCATACTACCGTTGTTAACAAAACCAACTCGATCACCAATTCCGTATGCTGTATCATCTGCTTTCACGAGTCTACCTTCAACTTCAGTAAATGCTTCAGCGGGTAAGAAATATCTGCTTGTATCCTGAACTTGCAGTTCAGTTCTTCCTCGTGTGTTAGGTACACGTGCGTCATAAGAATAATACTGATAATCACGCATAGACTCATCTTTTAGACTCATCATGGTGCGTCCATGTCGAATGCTGGATCAGATACACGTTTGAACATTTTATTATATTTATTATCGTCTGAAAAGAAGACCACTTCCTGCTATCAGATTAGCAGTTATATTTTTTCTTTCTCAAAACCATTAGTATTGGCAGCTAACTCTGCTAGTTTTTGATTTGCAGCTTTCATTTATTATTTTACTAACACTTGCAGGCATCACTTCAGTGCTGGGTAATTTTACTGGCTGAGGTTTCCGTCGTATCAATCGTGCTAGTCTATCTTTAATTGCCAAGAACGCTTTGCTGGCAATATCACCAACAGCACCAATACCTTTATCACGAACAATATGAATAGCTTTCATTCCCAGTTGTTTTACAATCGGTATCGCCTTTGGGACTATCCTTCTGAATAGACCCTGAATAACATCACCGAGTCCATCCCCGTAAGTCACTTTATAGGTTGGTAATCGCGAATTTATCACCCTGACCATGGTTGGTCCATGTTGAGCATTATGTATGATTATCTTATTTTCTTACTACTGATCTAATTAATTACTGTGGTAATAATCATCAACAATTTCATCAATAAGGGATCGATAAACGTTAATATCCATAATACCGCCTGTAAATAATCTTTGACAAATAGCAGCTGCTTCATTAATGATTTCTGGGGAATTATTACCAGCTCGTTTTCCTCCAATGAGGATTTCTAATCGATCAACATCGGCAAGGACGTTATTGGGACATGGAGTAACAAGGCCACTTCCCCTGGTACCTGTACCAATGCCACTTCCAGTTGCGCCAGGAGCGTCTTGCCATTCTTTTTTCTCACTTGTTATTGGACTAGTTATTTTTTGTTGTTGTAAAAGATACCTTTTTATCTCATCGTCAAACTCCGTATATCTCGTATCGTCACTTCTGACCTGATCAGCTCCGTAGTATATGCGGTATATCCATTTGTTCCAGTCATCACGGCTTATATGACGACCACGATACTCTGGTTTCAGAAATTTTTCTTTATTATTATAACTTTTCGCGGTACTCTCAGCTAAATGTTTTACGCTTTTGATTTTCCTAATAACATCAACAGTTTCTCTGTTAAATTTATCAATCGACGCAATTTTAACTTTTGCTTGTTTTGGTGTACGATCCTTTGTATCACCTTCTTCAGCACGAGCTTGATCAATATTCAAGTATTTCTTGTACTTCTTCTTGTAATTGTGGCTGAGCCGCAGGTATTTCGGCCGGAAGTTCTCGCAAAATCTTTTGTGTTTTCTTAGTTCGCTCTGCTATTTTTCCAGTTGCTTCAGCGGTTTTCTCCAACGCGGGAAGAAGACCTTTAGTAGTCTTTGTAATAGGTTTAAATAATTCTTCTGCACCTTCTGCAAATCCTTCTTTAAACTCCTGACGCGCTTGTAGTTGCTGTTTGACAGAATCACGGACGAGTAGATATTTTTTGATTGCCTCTAGTCGCTCTCGAGTTAATCTTGCTGAGTGAGCTTCACCAATCATTATTAATATAATAGTTATTTAATTACAGCAGCAGAGAGTGTGCGACCAACGTAGATTGTCCGCGAGTAAACAAACACACAACGAAGGTCAACGATGGAGTAGCCCAATTGGTCGGGGTTTAATCGTTGTTGACTATTGAGACCATAATTTTGTTTTAATAAGTAACAATCCAAGCAAGTGGTCTGTTCACACTCTCTGCTGCAACGCACCACGGTTGCCGACCCGACCTAATCCAGTGGTAGGATTCGAGCTCGCACCATGTCGCTCGCCACTGAGCCACCGTGGTTCCTGCCTCCAGTAATCGACTTTAAAGACGGGGGGGGGGGGCGAGGGGGGGAAATCGGGTCTATTCTATGCCTCTGAGCCAGAATAGGGAAGTAGTAGCAATAGTGGTTGAGTGGTGGCAGCTGCGGTTGTCATAATTTGCATGTTCAAAGTAACCACCTTTTAGTAAAACTGCTTTTTGATCTACTCAAAACATCCATTTCACTTTATCCAAATTTTGTACGTGTGTCCGATTTCTTAACAAATGGAAAAACATAGTCTGCTAGATGTAGTTATATGACAAACAAATTGGTCTCTGCAGTAAACAAAACATTCTTTGTATAAATGTTTCCCACTTGTGCGTAGTATATGTTGGTTATATTTGAAGATTCGCATTGGCGAGGATTCGTTATGGACCACCTTACTTCTGAGTTTGTTTGAAGAAAACATTGGCTCTGTGCTACGGTTTGCAATTAAAACGTCCTTAAGCCGAAACGTACTCAAATCAAAACGTACCCTAACCGAACTGTATCCAAACCAAAACGTACGCAAGTCAAAACGCACTCAAGTCATAACGTACCCAAGTGAAAGCGTACCCAAATTAAAACACGACCCACACTCGCTTTTAAATAATGTCATAATTTTAGTGTATTGTGTTTCATATGACAGTCAACGGCCTGATGAGCAAAGGAAATCGGCAGACGCAATGGAACTATCTTATCTTATGATCTAGCTCCAACACACGTTAAGAAATACGTCTTTAAGTCGTAGAGTATCGTTTGAATATATTTATGTTGCGTTTTCCCCTGAAGAAAATTCTACCAACTGATCTGAACGAAGCTTGATGACTCCTTCATGTGTTTTAACTAGTACTCAAATGCATTCGTTTGATACAAATATTAGCGTCAGTTTTGAAAATTAATTCTATTTTCCATTTCTCAATACAAACATATATGTACAGACCTGATGATTTAAAACTCCTTTTGACTTTTTTATAATTAAAAAATTAATAATACAATAATTTCTGTTGTGTCTTTATTTGTGTTGCGTTCCATTTTTCCATTTCGTATTTTATTTCCAATGCGTTCCAGTTTTCCATTTCGTATTTTATTTCCATTGCGTTCCATTTTTCCATTTCCTATTTTATTTCCATTGCGTTCCATTTTTCCATTGCGTATTTTAATCATACTAGCTTGAATCGTCATTAATACTTCTTTTTGTTAAATGCTATTGATTTTAAGGAGTAATAAAAAATATTTCGCTGCATTAAAATCCATGTATTTCTACACATATTTAGATTAAACAGATCAGCTGAACTTGAAAAATTAAACACCTGTAATCCGGAAAGGAATGTATAAGCGAGACTTTTATTTTAATTTTCAAAACTAAGTATAATATAACTACAACTATATACATCAGAACCACTAGCAAACCAATATTTTCAATATAACGCTGACAGGATTTGTAAACCTTGGGAACAATTCTCCAGTAGGCCCTTGTGAATTACAAACTGTGACGGCAGTGGGCCCCCCTGACCGTTGTGGGCCCCCGGAATTGTTACTTAGTTGTCCTACCATGTCCGCGGCCCTGGTTAGAACTTGCCCTGGGAACATCTGAGCTTATCCCAAATATAATATCGTAAAATGAGTAAACAATGAGATAAAATAAACTATGGTATATTTTAAAGGAAATCACATTAAATTTATTGAAACTATTGTTTTCTTTTCATCTTTATCGGTGCCTTAAAACTATATGACGATAATTATATATATTATTAGACAGAGATAGAATACAGATATTGTTTGAAGAGCAAAAGCAGGTATGCACACACACACACACACACACACATATATATACACACACACACAAATTAAAGAGAGAGAGAGAGAGAGAGAGAGAGAGAGAGAGAGAGAGAGAGAGAGAGACTGTAATGATTTATTTTGTACTAATAACTGAAGGATTTGTGAACACTAATTTTATCCATTCAGCAAATATCATCTGAACATCTTTAAATTGGCAACAAGTATAAAAATATCTGACAGTGCTATTTGGGAAATATCTGAGAGCACTTCTTATTTGTCCATTAATTGTTTGCCAAACAGTAAATACGTATTGGTCTCTTGTAATTATTACGTAGACTACAGATCTTCTGTAACATTAATTACGTTTTGAAGGAAGTCCATCTGCTGGTTAATCGTTTTAGATGAGTCTTTTAATTCCATACACGCATGTCAAAGAAATGCCATTAATTGTATTATTAACAATGACATTTACTCACTCTTAAATCGGTATCAAAATAAATCTCTAAAAAATAGATTTTTTAGAGTCAGTAATATGAGAAAGTGCCCGAGGCTAACTTTGGACCTAAAAGTCGATGATTCCCGGATACGTGCAAATAGTGCAGTTTAAACTGCGATTACGATTTCCGCTTATATATATATATATATATATATATATATATATATATACTCTGTATATATATATATATATATATATATATACTATATATATATATATATATATACTTATATATATATATATAATGAACCTTATTTTTAAATCATAAATTCTGAATGTAACATTTATTTTTCATGTTATTTTCATCAAGGTTTAGATCATAGATCAATATTTTCTATTTCCTTGGATGCGGATATGAATGCTTCGCATTCGAAATCCTTGCATTCCAGCATAAGTTTTCTTAACTGTCTCGCGCGTGCACTTACAGCCTTTCGGGTTTCATATTCTCTAATTTTCTCAGTGCCGCTTGCAAGTGGAACAAATGTAGCAATCGTGCCATCATCGTTGACCCGTGCAAGATACGTTTCCATTGCTTGTTTGAGTAGTTTGATAAATCGATATTCTGCTGCTAGAGTATATCTACCCTCCATCCGTCGCTGTTGTACCATTTAAAAATCGTCGTTGATTTTTTTCAACATCAAGTTGAACCGGGACACCGTTTTGTTGTAATTTCTCAATCGCATTGATAGTAGCGCTGATATTTTCCTGGTTCATAATACAATAAATATATTTCTTTAATAAAAGTAGACGCCGTGCCCAGTATGGCCCCTACACACACGCTACTTCTGTTTCATATATACCACCCCATGAAATTATGACCTCACTCACTGTCAGCGATGTCAATATCCCCTTATCAAGCATATATCTCAATAGCACTATTGGAGCCAAACCGCGTTTATTTTGTTGCACAGCAGTCTGTGAGATTTATGTCCGGATTTGGTTTATTAAAATGATGACCAAACCAAGCAACAATAACCGGATGAATATTTGCTGCAAACTCAAATGAATCAATCTCGGCAAATCCAGTTAGATCCACCAGCACAGGACCGTATCTTGCAACTCGGGTCATTTCGTGTGTTGGATGACCAAGCTGTGAGAAATACGTCTCACATTCACCACCTTCAAGAAAACTAGCAGGATAACAAGCTACCATATCAACAGAAAGTACAGGATTATATTTAGTGTTCCAGAGACCTCCATGTCGTGGGTCCAGTGTGGTGTTTGGAGTTAGATTGTGGAATTACCAGTTGAAAAAAAAGCACAATTGTAATAAATTTATTTGTAACTTTTTTTAAAAAAAGGAAAGCAAACAATGTTGGCTAATTTTGGCAAAACGATCCACCCATTTTACAATCGAACCCTCCTTTAAGAAAATCCAGCACCCTCCCCTGAAAATGATAGGTAGGTAGGTATGTAGACCTATTAAATATATATGTATGTGTATGTGTGTGTGTGTGTGTGTGTCTCTCTCTCTCTCTCTCTCT
>JAECUM010034552.1:0-57988 GCA_016617855.1 Megalonaias nervosa
ATATATATAGGCTTAGGTTTTCTGGTATAACCATAACAAATCCTATTATAATCATTTAGATGTATAGCTAATTTGGCGACCAAAATCTGCCCTAATCCAACATTTCCCTTTATACTTGTATGACATAATTGTAAATTATGTAACAATTGTTGTCTCCATGATATCGTTAGACATGTCAGGAAAATCTTGAAATCTTGTCTGTAACATGTTCTTTATTTATAATGCTAGTTACGTAATGCGAATGTCTCTGTCTTATGTCAAACCTATGTATGTGTTAATTTAAGCAGAAATGCTTGTTTACATTTAGTTAATACTTGTTATTTTTATAAAGATGATACGCATCAATGAAGGCCGACGGAATAAATCTTTTCCGGCTATTATAGCTACAGTATTTGAACGTTTTCTTGTCTTTTCTTTACAAATGTAAATTGGTTGTTGCTTGTGGACCAAGTAAAAATAGCTCACACTGTAGCACAAACTGGTTATTTTATATCAACATATGACGACATAAGTACGTGCTTGTGACGTCCTATCTAAATAGTATTAAAATATCAATTGCAACTTTAAGTTGCTTGAATATTTTTTCATATCTATCTTTTACACACACACACACACACACACACACACATGTATATATATATATTAAGTTAAGGAAAAAATGCCAATATCTCCACTGCCTATATTAGGCTTCTTTATTTCTGTTTCCGGTCCCACCCAACGTTTTCTTTGAAAGATCAATCATATGCTTGTTTTACGCATGCATGAACTCTCCAAAGTTGCAAACAGGCAGAAATATAAATCTTCCACTTAAAGATTATTAATGAAGTTAGAATGAAAGACATGGAGTTTCTAGAGATGGAACATGTCGCAAATATTTGCATTTTATATAAATAAAGAAAAGTAAACCTAGATGAAATTGTAATAGGAATTCTTTTCCAGAAAGACGTTATAAACATTAATGTCAGGATTAGAATAAAAAACACCTCCATACAAGATTTTGCACATGCGTTATGATGTACACTTTTTGCTTTTGCTTGTAACCTAATATAAAGGTTTAAAAGACAACATTTCCTCTGGACGAGACTGCAGCCAACTTCTCCAAATGGCCCCATTGAATAGAACGTAACTTTCATCATTGATCAGATAACAGTTTTGCATATACTGGATATACTATACAGCTGGATGAGTAGATGACAGAGAAGGTTTCAAATTATGGAGACTATCAGGTGAATGATCAGGGTGGGAACAAAAGTAACAGTTTTATAGTTAACGTAGATTTTAAATCAATCAATCAATCAATCAATCAATCAATCAATCAATCAACCAATCAATGAAGAAGAAGATAGGAAGAAGACAATGAAACTTTAATAATAATAATAATAATAATAATAATAATAATAATGATGATGATATTATTATTATTATTATTATTATTATTATCTAATTGAGTACACTAGAAAAAACGGAATCATCAGTGATTTCGTGTGAGAGGAAGTGTGCACACACACACGCACATACGCACACACACACACACACACACACATTTTTTATGTTTTGCTTATTGGACCCATCATTTTCGTGTCCTATCCATTTTTTACTTGTAATCCCCAACGTATCCTAGTTTTTGCAAAGGTTCGCCTGTGTGTTTGCGGTTCAGACCGGTCTTCCTTAGATCTGAGTCCAAAAATTCTAAAATCGGGACACCAAATCCAATTCCGACAAAGGGCGAATATTTGGTGTACAGTAGAGATTTGTTGAAAAACGAGCACAATTCTTACTGTTCAACTTATTCAGACGCGAAAGGATATGAAGGATAAATGTTTAACCAATCTCTGAAGACTATATATGTAAATATTTAGCTCGGAATGAAATTCGGTTGCATGTCAACCAAAGGTAATATATAAATTAAGAAAAAATCATCAAACGTCAAAGTACACAACACCAGTTGAAGCGAGCGTGGAAGAAAACAGATCAAAGGCGTGGATCAGTATATTCGGTTATTTAATAACTGATCGATTTTGATATCCAAATTCAAGTTTAGCTGAGTCAGTTAGAGTTTTAAATTACAAACCGATTTTGCAAATTACTGCCTTCGTAAACATGAATGAAATTGACATCTGTCATGTAAGTTGTTTTTTTATACATTAGTTTGGAGATATGAAGGAAGAGGATACAGAACGTCTATCACACTAGTAATCTTTTCTTAGCTTTTTTCAATCTTTACAAGCGTATGAACAATCAAATATTTGTGTCATATGTTGACATTTAGATTGCTGATCGGAAAGCAAATACTTCATATTCTTAGTCATCATTCTGCTGTACTGTTTTAAATAAAACTCTGTTTCGTGTACTTGTTACTCTTTCCTTTATTGAAAGTATACTGTGAATTTAGCGGACTACACATTTGTAAATTTACCCACATCAAAATATTTATTATATTCTAACCTCATAGTACCCTGTATTTAGTACATTGTTCCAGCATCTTCGTCTTCTTCTATTTGTCAAACACCCTACTTTGCGTAAGCCCATCGAATGAAATCAAGAGCACAATGACCATTCTTATAAACATGATAATCCATCATCATCGTTTCGACAGCCAAAAGCCTTGTGAATACTTAACCATTCGTCATATTTTGTATCGTTTGATTGAACTCAAACTATTTTAAAGCATCAGATAATCATACATATAGATGAACGCGATAATAAATACATTTTGGACCACGTATATTGAGTTATGGCCGATATATGTCCCAAAAGAGGCATTGTAACGGCATTTTAGTTATCAGGCTTTTTAATATTATTGCAACATGATATGGTTTCAACATTTATTTTCGCAAGATCGTAGCTTCAGATATATGTGATGTTTTATAAGAGTTTTGATCCCCGAATATCTTACAACGCAACAGACTTGATTTAGCCAATTTAGTTTCAAATCATAAAATGGCTGAAAAAAAATTCGATGATTAGTTTGGTATGTCTTGGTTCATTATCACTGTATAACGGTTTTAATTAAAACGATACATCGGCAGCACCATGTTTGATTAAAAAAAATAAACGTTACTATGATACTGCAGCTGTAGGTTGTCTGATCAGTGCGATTAACGCTCACTTTGGATCATTTTATGCAAACATGTTGCCCTTCATCAACCTAAAATATTTCATTTAATAGTAATTACAGAAGCAATTACATTGCTAGAGTCTCATCCAAATCTACTGTGAATTTGCAATTTAATACGAACTTGGATAAATTAATAAACACGATATTGAGATATTTTGCAGAGTTATTGTCCGTGACTAACTTAGTATAGCGACACAATGGAAGCAGGTAAGATATCAATCTAGGAGGCAAGATGTACACAAATGCATTGATAGAATAAGGACTGATTGCTAAGATAACCCATCTCATAGTCGGTACACTTTACATATAGTATGTGCAGTTTCATAGTTTTGATAAGCCAACGTGTAAACTATCGCTTATGCGATTCTGATGGGTCCAAACAAGCATTTGAGATTCTTGCGCAGTTTTCTCTTTACTTATTGGATGCGATCGTGGGAAAATGTCATTGGCCCGCTTACTGGAACGTTTTGTTTTTCTAGCTATGACTACTAACATTTTGTTGGCCATTTTTTTAATAGACTGCCCAAAAGGAGTTGTGGAAAAATATCACGTCTTGCCCATTTACCCCCAACTTAGGCTGGTCATGCCATGTATTGATTATGTAAAGGAATTGCTCAATTGATAGCGTGGCTAAGGGATATATTTTGTAGTCCACCTATATTCAAATATAGTTTTAATGTTAACGTATAGGTGTATATAATCTAACCTCTGTTCACAGAACAAGGCTAGCAGAAGCTGAACATTATCCAACTCGTTTAACAAATTCAATAATAAATCACAACCATCTGAGATCCTCTAGCTGCAGATGGAGATAGAATAAAGTTATAGTGATGGCAGTTTCATATCCATGATATTAAAATTGCAAGTGTTCTCCCGAATGTAGACCGAGCTACACAAACAATGAAGTAAATGTAAAAATATCAACAGTTCCTGGTAGTGTGTACTTTCGATTTTATGGCTTGTTTTTGTATCTATAAATTTTCCTTTACTTTGTTTGTTTGAGAGACTATAATTTAAACGTAACTGACACCTACAATCTCTTTATATTCATTATATTCGAGTCCATCAAACTCGCGGTTCTGAAATAAGTCAATTTCATTCATCAGAATTCCATCTTTTAGAAGTTATAAGTTTTTGCCTTGCCCCTGATTTATGCTGTCAGAGAGACACATTTTGAGGAAACACTTATCTCTTATTACTCCTTGACCTGCTCTTGATCTACGTGAACCTACAACTTATAGCAAAATAAGGTTTAAATTTCATTTCCTGTTTGAGTATATTGGTTTTGCCATTAAGTGGGTGTCTTGGTTCTAACAAAGTGGAAAAACTCGAGGGTGGAATGCTGGCTATTGAGATAATGAGGAAGTATGTTGCCTCATGAAGCCTGAAATGTTTATACAAATTCATGTTGCAAGAGTCTGTAAGTGTGATGAAGTATATACTGTTTAAGGGCTCAGTATTTAATTTATTTTTAAAAAGAGAGAGAGAGAGAGAGAGAGAGAGAGAGAGAGAGAGAGAGAGAGAGAGAGAGAGGCAGACAGACAGACAGACAGACAGATGTTGCTTGACCACAATCGATCAGGAAGAATACAAGTTGACTTCATTTACACCAGTCTGCTGGTCAGTTTAGCTCCACCGCCGTGTGCAATGGTTCCTTTTAACCTATCAAGGACAAGGCACTACTGGTTTTGCGACTTCCTTTATCTCTAACGATCTCCACTATCTGTGCAGCGCTATTGTATACATTATAATATACTTCGTATTAAGCAGATAACTTACATCCTACCGTATGATGAGATGGGCAATATTTTCCACACAATACATTTCTAATCTATTACGATTAGAAATTCTAACGTTTAAGAATGGAAATTGACACATAATGTTTAGAGACATATCAGAACGTTTTCGTGGGCAGGGGAGAGAAGTTGTTAATAGTAGTATGTGCTCAAGACATTTATAGCTTCACCATGTGTTCTCTTGTATGTAACGTAATGTTTTGTGTGTCTGTTCGTGGGTCAGACCTGAGAAACTGTTGAAATCAGTACCAGTAGCCTATATATATATATATATATATATATATATATATATATATATATATATATATATATATACTCTGATTGTAACAGTTTCGCATGTCTGACCCACGAACACACACACACAACATTACGTATTAAACATATAACTTACATCCTATCGTATGATGAGATCTGCAATATTTTTGTATTAAATGACTACCGTAATACTTTTAACAATTTCAATAAAGTAAAATATTTAAAACTTCCTTATTTCCATTTCGTTCCATACATATTCCAGAACGACCACTGCCACTATTTGCAGTCCTTTAATTCGAATGCAGCAGTTCGCTTTTAAGCTAGGGCTGATGGTTTTCATATGTTCTTTCAGAGCAAATTGCTTTCATATGTCGTGTCAAGGTTTCTTACTAAGACAATAGTCTTAAATGGATCTGTATTGATAACAAGGTTTGTAAGCTGTACCTTTATATGACTAACCTCATTAGGTATTCACACAAGCAATGACTATCGTAATACTTTTAACAATTTCAATGAAGTAAAATATATAAAACGCCCTTATTTCCATTTCGTTGTATACAGTGTATAAGTTATAGTTCTTAATATAAAGTTTATTAGCCTGTTGTCCATCTTTCTTTCTTACTTTTTAGTAGTTGTACGTGTGGATTGTGGACTCAACGGGAATTAACATTTACGCAGTACGTTTGCATTAGGTGACACCTGAGGCCTCTACAGGCAATCTTACGTTAAAAGTGTCAGTAGGTTTATCATTTCACGGCACGCTCTTTAAAACAATTTAGATTATAGGCCATTTCTATGTAGATAACATATGGATTCTTACGCAAAATGTAATGTTACAAGTTTTAGTTACTTAGTAGCCAATACGTTTGATATACTATCCATCACCTACTTATTTGATATACGTTCCAGCTTCCACTTTTTGAGTAATGTCCACGTTTTGTTTTACTATCCAACCAGCACTTTTTGATATACTATCCAACAACTTATCCAATGAAAAGTTAACGAATGTTTATTCACACTCTATACATCTTTACTTACATATCAGCATTATATCACGTACAAGAGAAAGGAGGAGTTTTTATAGACACATTAATACAGAAAATATATTATCATGCACAAAAAGGATAAGGGGGCATTGCGTTTTATTTCGGTTGTGATCATAGATATACACATACAAACACATATATCGACAATAAGCAGTACCTTTCTTTCTAGAGAGCTGGCAAGTTCTGAAAATGGCCTTGCTTTTCTAACAATGCTCTCTCTAACACTTTGCAAACTCAAACTCAAAGGCCAAGCTCATTAGGCAACACATCTACTACTTCATGTATCATTGTCCAATGAATCAATGGAGACAGGAAGGAATAAAGATTGATAGTTTGCATCATGTTGCCAATTTTGTTAATCGAGAGACTATTGATGGGGTCATCTGTTGATGCCGTTGATGCTCCTGTTGTTGTTGTTAATGTTGCAGCAAGATAAATTAGTCGTCTTCAATCTAAGTGTCCTCTTCCGTTCACTTTTTATTGCCATATACCAGTCTTCAGTCTGGATGTCTAAACCTTCGTCTGTTGAGATACTCGTGCTGCGCTCATTGAGTGTTTGACGATTGACACGAGCGGCGTCGGTTGTTACCGATGTTGTCTGAACATCAAACAGTATTTTATGGTGCTCCTACTTTGTTCTCCTTCTCTTTCATGTTCCCCTCTGCCATTATCCTCCAACATTAAGAAACAATTTGTTGCTATAATTTTAAACGGCTCATGGCCCTCTCGAACAATCTTTTACCGGGATGGAGATCTTTGAATTGATTCAGGAAGCACTGAAGAAATTATAGGTATACTAAGATCTTTGTTAGTTTCCATTTCATATTTCTACTCATTATAGTCCATTTTGTTGAATCAATGATAACGGATCTAGTGAACTCATCTCTTTATATGTTCAAAACACTGAAAATGTCCATCGTCGCTGTCTTGGCCTGGCGCGAAATCATATCCAGATAAAGGATATTATTATGTTTGTACATCACGGTCTTCTGGCTCCAAACAGTGTTATGTAAAATTTACGGTAATTTTTTCCTAGGCAAAGTTAGGCTCAAGCTGTCTGATACACTATATCTGACCATCTCGGGTGACTTTTGTCTTGGACACAATGAATAGCTGAAATTCAAAAGGATTTTGATGTACAGCTCAGCTGAGAGGCCGCATTGTTGGCAGTTTGCAAAATTTTAGTAGCTACCCTTGGCAAACACGATCTTCGATTCCAGGAACAAAGGTGAATGTTTAGGTTTCCATTTATCGCAGAAGATTCTTGCCTACGTTCCACTCAGAGTTTGACTGATATTGTTTCTGACTTTCATGAGTTGCATGTATGGTCTAGCTTCCTCGATGTTCAATTTGTACGCGTCAGCATTAGCATTAGCCATCAACCGAAAAACCGTACTAAATCGTTTCTTTCTCATTCATGCATCCAATTCAACAACAGTACTTGTATTGTCGTCATATATCATCATGAAAACGACCCACCGTTTCTAAACGGAGTCCTTGCTATTCATTCGTCGTTAATTCCAACATTGTGGGGATCGTCGGTTTCTGTCAGCTCTGTGGGTCTTGGCAACCTGGAAAATCTTTTCTAGTTTGAAGAAGCACCTCTCCTAAATGTGATCAGTAGTCAGAATAATTACGTGACCTGTTCCGTTTGCCTTGTAATTTGTTTCAAAAACATACACCCCTAAAAATTGTAGAACGATTTCTTGCCATAAGTAAATCAATGAATGCTATACAAGTTTGAATTTGACTTGAACTTTTACACATCAGATATTCTTTTCGGCAATGCCATATGTCAGGGGAAAAAAAATTCTAACATTAGATCTACAGTTTTTCATAAAAGAAACAAACACATGCTTTTTTTCAACTATAACGCGAGTTTCACTGCACTCTATGACCCTGCCTATGGTGCACTCTCATTCTAAAACCAAAACATGCGTTCAGAAAAATGAAACCATGTTTGTCTTATTTTTTCTCTCCGTTGCTGAAGAGTGCAGTAGAACCAGACTTTCTTTTGGTGATGTCTGTAGTTTTGTTGGAAACTTTGCTACATTGTTTGTAGAGTGTGGTGCCAAACATAACATCTAAATTGGGAAATTCAAAACATGTATGGTCGAATGAAAACAAGTGTCAATGAACATTTCTCACATAGAATATATCGTTGTCTTAATTATCATTGTCCTATAATACCTTAAAAAATAGAACAAAACCAAAAGATGGTGTCCTATATTTCCATCATTTTCCATTGTCTATTTCTCTCTGCAATGTAACGTTAAATCTGCCTGTCCATCTCTCAAACCACTAGTCTCCGTTCTACTGCCACCCAATGTTGTAACACGTGTGTGTATGCGTGCGTGCGTGCATCTGTGTGTGTGTGTGTGTGTGTGTTATCTTCGTTTGTACCAATATTTGATATGAACATTACATACAAAGACATAGTAACCATTGACTTAAACCGTTTAATTTCTCCGTGTAGGTGTATGTCATCGTTCTCATTCTTTTCTGGAAGCACCTTTGGGCTACTAGATTGTAAAACAATCTTCATGAGGCACCAAACGAATTTCTTTCTTCAATGGTATAGTTGGTTCTGTCGTCCTATCAGATTTACCACCAACTTTTTTTCTCGCAACCTCTCTCTCTCTCTCTCTCATTCTCTCTCTTTAGTGGATGCAGATGGTGTAGATCATGAGATAATCATATTAACTTCAAAATCGCTATCACAAGCTTATATTGCCACATTTGGAAATTATTATGTGACACGGATCGCTATTGTCGCTTGGTGTCTGTTTTCTCCTTGAAAAGATGTCATCGTTTCATCTTGATTACAAACTTTAATTTGACTAAGTTTTACACACTACTTGAACTCTTTGTATTTCTTAGTGTAGGTCTAAGTTCCGTTCTTAATTTTCTGGAAGTGAGTTTTAGCGTCTCTCAAATGTAACAATAATTTTAAGGGGACGAACGAATTTCTGGGGTTGAATCAGGATTCTCTTGGTTTTGTGGCAGAAGTGGAGGACATTGATGCAGGCTCACTCATGTCGTCTTCGGAATCACTGGCATGGGTTTAAGCTAACAGTTCAGCTCGTGTGTCGGGTGATGGGAAGGATGTTACATAAGGTATGTGAGAGTATGTTTTATGGAATTTCATCTCCTTTTCTTACATTCTAAGGGAACATATGACGTGTTTGTATAGTGATTATTTTTTTGAAATGTAAGGGATAATATAAGTTGAGAGATTTTATTTCGTTCCCTTACATTTCAAGCCAACACAGGACGCTTGTGATAGTGTGCATATGTGGCGATGGATGGTAATGGGATGCTTTATGGTATAGTAGGTGTGATGAATAATCTTTTTGAGGTTTAAGGGATAGTATACTTTTGGTTTTCTTTCAGCTAATTCTCTTACACTCTAAGCTAACACAAGACGTTTGTTGGAGTAGTGTGAGGGGAAAGGGATGTTATATAAGGTATTTGGGAGTACTTTTGTGGGATTTCATCTCCTTCTCTTAAATTCTAAGCGAACACATCACGTTTTGTTTGGATAGTGAGTGTGATATAGTTGGATGGTATAGTGGATGTGATGGTTAGTATTTTTTTTAATGTGAGGGTTAGTATACTTGGTAACAAATTTACTCAGTAGCAACTGGATTGTGGTCAGAACAACTGGATTGTGGTCAGCCACTGGAAACACTGTTGCCATTTTCCTCTTAGTGTCCAGTACAGTGATGTCATTGAAGCTAGAAATTTTGAGGCTATAAATATAGCATTGGGTTTTTCCATATGCATTTCCATAGGTTGTAGCTATGAATAGATACTAGGATTTTTAAATTAGATTGTCACGCAAGTTGAGGCTATAAATATATACTATGATTTTATCACAAATTATTTCTAGAAATAAATGCTAGGTTTTTCCAAAGGAATTTCCTACAAGTTGTGACTATAAATATATACTAGGGTTTTCCATACAGTATTTTTGGGTGTGCAAGAGATAGTCTATTTTGTGAGCTTTTATCCCCTTCTCATACAATTTAAGTTAACACATGGCGTTTGGATTACGTGTGCGTGTGCGTGTGTGTTTATGTGAGTTTTTATGTTTGTTTATGTGTGTGTGTGTGTGTCTGGTGTAGAATGGACAGTATTTTTGTGGTGTAAGGGATAACCTATTTTGTCACATTTCTTCTGTTTCTCTTACACTCTAAGCTAACACAGGATGATATTTAGATAGTATAGTGTTATGAATGGTATATAATGTGTATGAGAGTATGTTTTGTTTGCTTTCATCTCTTACTCTTAGACCCTAAGCTAGCATAGAACGCTTGTGATAGTTTGCATATATAGTGTTGGATGGCAATGGGATGTTGAACGGTATAGTGGAGGAATGGATGGGATTTTTGTGATGTAAGGGATAGTATATTTTGTTTGCTTTGAGTTCCTTCTCTTACACTCTAAAGTAACACAAGACGATATTTAGACAGTGTGTAGGGTGATGGATGGTATAAATTATGTAATCGTTAGTATATTTTGTGGTATGGTTTGTGAAATTTCATCATTTTCACTTACACTCTAACCTAACGTAAGAATGTGTATGGAGTGTGAATGGAATATTTGAAAACAAACGATCTAAGTGGAGAGGCAAGGTTGTCTACAGCGAGTCTTGATACATGATCCGGATGTCAGATGACGTTTGAGGAAAAGAAAAAAGTCAGTGCGATATATTGTATGTAAACTGAATGGTGCTAACAGAAACTCAAGGTCCTTTTCAGAGACCTCTCCTATGCCTCGAAAAGATCAATAATTTATTGCCAAATTTTTTTGGCCTTTATGTTGTATAAGTGTTTGTTTATTTGTTTGCTTGTTTGTGTTTTTGTATGTTGACCCCATATGCTCTTGTACCTTGACAGATCCTTTCTGTTCCTTTTCCTTTGGTCCCTAGACAGACCCTACTTTCAATTCACCTTGTCCCTAAACAGGCCCACTATGTTTACTTTCCCGTTGTCCCTATACAAGCCCACCATGTTAAATTCCATTTGAGGTTAGACATGTCCACCATGTTATGTGTACATATGTGTCTGTATATGTCTATGTTTTGTTTGTCTCTATCAAACTCCCTTTGTCCCTATCAAATTCATTTCACCTACCTACATACAGTAGCGCGTATTCAGGTCAGCCACTACTACTTAGTAACTCCCCCCCATGAGGTCAGCCACTTGCAACATTGTTGTCATTTGTCCCCTGTGTCCAGTAAAGTGTCGTCACCCCTTTTCCATTCCCCTTGTTCCCCAAAGTAGATATGACCTTTTTTACCATAGAAGTCCATTGTCCCTACACATTTTGTCTCCCAAGTGGATATATCCTCTTTTAAATTTAAAGTCCCTTTGACTCTAGGGTGTCCCCCCCCCCAACTAAAAGGGGCCATAAATACTGGAAGAACAAAGTAAATGACATTCCTATTTATGGTTCTTTCATGGACTCCTTATGCATTCAAAACGTCTGTACTAAACCATACATTATGATTTTTAAAGTAGGTTTAACAATTTATGTCAAATTACTACAATGATTGCAGTGTGGCAGATACTAGTACCATTTTTATGTCTTTGGTATGATACGGCCAGGGTTCAAACACGCAATGTCCAGCATCCGAGACGGACACTCTGACTACTTAGGCCGCAGGAGCGGTCAAATAAAGTGAATGGTCATTTTTTATTCTACATTTTGATTCGTATTTGAGAATAATTATATCATTTCGTTTGTCAATCCGAACGTGGAAAATTGTTACTAAGTAGGCATATTAACTTATAATGCCGCTCTAAATCTGGCTTTGTACACTTTAGGTTGTATGACGAACGTATGAAACATAATCGATACGATATACCTGCATAATAATCACTACAATAAGATACACCCGAATAATTTGGTCTTCCTAATGGAACAACCCCTCCCCCCTGCGTATATACACATAAAGTAAAGGACACATTTACCATTGAAAGCTGGGTTTATATTCACATTCTCATTATTATTTCTCAGGAGTAAATCAGTTCTAGATCAAACTTTAATCGAGGACTATTTAATTGTTTTGTCCGTCTCCATTAATCTTATCGATAATAGTGGACATTATGTTTACAGTTGTATCATTAGGCAAGTTTTTTTCTGTACACAGTTCAGGCGCAACTATTATTGGAAAGCTGAAATGAGTTCAAAAGACAATTAAACTTTACAATGACTTTTTCAGCGTTAACCTAAATTACTACTCTATCATTAAGGAGGAAAATTTTCAATGGGCGTTTTGCTCTTTGATAGTTACATCAATAAACAGAAGATGCCGTTTTTAATTGACCCTCGCATTTGTTCAGAAATGTGAGAAAAAACTAATCCTGTATTGTGCTCCAGTATAGGATCGGGTCAGACGTTTGCAGCAAACATATGGCTTTGCCAAGTGTCTGAGACAAACCTTTAATCCCGAGTGTAAACGTGTCCTATCCTGAACAGTTACCCAGTGTAAATTTTCTTTACACTTAGATGGTTTAAATTATTCCCTTAAACTGGATATAACCAGGGTGCTATCGATGGTTCGCGCCCTGTGCAAGGGTTATTTTACTGATATAACTGGATAAATGCGCGCGCACTCATACACAGTGTTATCGACTGACCCAGAATCCATGTTATGTGGTTTTCGTTCTTCGGGCATATGAAAACGCGGTACATTATTTTCGGAGTGTCCTTGCTGTAATCGTTAAGTGCATTATGTGATACATGAACCTAAATTGCATAATGGATGTTGGAATATGTCATTTATTAAATCTCCGGATATTGAGAAGGCAGCATGCCACCCAGTTTAGTCAGCGAAAGGCGCCTGTTCAAATAGACCAAGGGCAACACAGCATATCTATCTGTCTAGCAATCTCTCTCTCCATCCATAAATCTGATAATTCCCAATTTCTCTGGAAAATCCTTAGCCTTACGATTCTCAGCGTTCATAAAGCACAGGGAGAAACTCCTGCTTCCTCTCCCCCCCTAAAATACTGGTATGCATTTTCATAATAAGAATCTTACGTGACGTGAGTTACATCCGATTACAAGCATGTGCCATATTAGATATATTGTGATTTGTAGTGAGTTGGAAATTGCATTCTTTTATTTATATTGCTGGATGGTGGGTACGTGTGAATAAATGGATGCAATAAACTGAGGAAATATTTGTCATGCAAATATTTTATTTACCCAGCTTCTCCATACTTGTATGAGCATATATACATGTCGATGATTGCATCGCAATGTACTACTGTGGCTGGATTTTTTATGCAACATGGTGCATACAGACACACTGATTTTGCCCGATGCTGTATAATCCTACCGTACCGATTACATTTGCTTCTAAGGTCATACAGACTGTTTTGGGTTTGATTACCACCATGAGCTAAGCCTATATCGGGTACCATGGTTTGTTCTTGCGCTACGTGCTTGACTCTATTAGCCTCGGCACGATATAACCAATGTGATGACGATGTGGTGCACAAAAGAATACACGTGAAAAGAAGTATAGCAAAAGAACAAAGCATACACCCCCCCCCCAAAAAAGAACAAAAAACTATAAAATCAAGAGATTTAAAAACCTCTTATATGGTAGTCATTGCATATATGTCTATATATCTATACACTCTTAATATGAATAATAGTTTTATTATTTCTTTCGATCAACATCGCCAATTTTCTTTGTTTTGTATTACATGCAATTCGTGTACATTACAAACAGTATTACTATGCAAATTACAGAGATAAGTGATACCGATAATGATACCTCATTCTGCATATATGTGTGCCTGCGTACGTTCAGTATGATTATTTTTACCTATCCAGTTAGTAAGCTATTTTACAAACATTATATGTGCCATATTTATCAAATTCGCGTAAAAGTTATTCGTGTTTTGTATGGTAGTCGGAGGCAATGGGTTGGGACTGATGTTTGCGATAGAACATAGAATATATTACATATACTTGAGCCAAAGTGTTGGAAATTATTTTCTAATATGAGAATACTGGTTCTTTAAGAAAACATGGAACATGTCATATTTTGTCTTTAGCTTGATTAGTTTTAATGACGTAATATAGTCATTATTTGCAATGTGTCCATATAATGAAAACAAGAAACTGTATACTTTAATATATTTTGTTTCATTGCCGTTTGCGACCTAGGATGAAACGTTTCTCCAAATAATATAATATTAATGAGGAGAAACACGGAATAGAAAAAAAAAAAACATGAATGATTTTTTATTAAGGACTGTAGTTAAAAAGGCATTCAAATGTGCAAAATGTTTTTGAACTTTGAATGTGATGTTTCAAATATATTATAAGGGTATTTACCTTAAGTGGCGAGTATATTCATTTTCGCCCTATCAGGTAGATATGGCACTCACCCCCCGCTGCCAAAAAAAGAAACTATGAAACTGAATATAAGATCTTGTGAAACGTATACATGTATGTGCTTATAATTTAAAGTACAAAATGAACTGATATATGTTTCCTTTACCCTCGCCATCATTAAGCATAGCAAAAGTATCGTAACACCGCATATCTGTCTAGCGATCTGTCTATCAATACATCTACCCATTAGTAAATAAAGTACATGGAGAAATTCATGCTTCGTCCATCACGTTAAAATACTAGTATGCATTTTCAAAGGAGGAAACTTTCTTGTTGAGTTACATTCCGTTTTGATCATGTGGAATTTCAAAACATAACTCTCAGATTCTCTGGTTAAACAGCAAAATTTATTACAATATAAAGACAACTGAACTCATATTTCCTCCTTCTAATCACTCCCAACAGAACTGCATTAACATACAAGTTGACATCTATAGTTTTAAAGGTTGCTCTCTAGATAAGACTGACTCTGCGTGCACCTACTTTGGAATTCTGAAAGTAATTGTGCACCGTTCGTGGCAAACGTTCCACGTTCGTATAGTTTTTTTGTATAATATATGGGTGTGAAAATAAATTGGTGCTGATTTGAAGCGCATTTAAAAATATTGAATACGATTAATTTTAAATTACTGGTATAAGGTGGTGGGGTGTCTGAATATTTTTACTCTGCCAAAATTTCTTGTAACAAACTCACCTTTTTGCCTTCACTTTGTTACTTCCATTCAGGAGTTTCCTCCTCGCGTCTTCTACTTCTTGCTTTCTTCGTTCCAGTTTTTCTTTTAGCTGTTGTTGAACAGATTTTTATTCTGCTTCCTTCTGTCGTTGCAAAAATTATCCTGCTCTTCCTTCTGTTGCTCCCTGAAGTCATCCACAATGCTAATGATGGAGAAAGTGGTGAAAACAATACTACCGTCAGAATCAAATATTCTTGAGGCGACGACAGGAGATCAGCCAAACTAAATTGAAGACATCCTCTTCTGGAAGAAGAACACAGCTCAAACATCAGGAGTAGTCATGTTCATAATACTATCTCTGCATGATGTATGTGAAGGTATCGTGCGCAATCATAGGCATCATTGACACATCGATATGGAAGAGATGAGCGTATGATGTGGATAGGCACGTCTGTCTGAAGCGAGTTTTAATCTACAGACCTACCTTGAGACGAAATTTGAGAAGTACATGAGTCAAGCGATACCAGTTGTTTTAACCAACCTGGGTTAACAAACACCAACGGCCCATTTTTAGGGTCAACCAACTCTATAAAAAGAGAGATGCTATTGATCTTCGCCAAACATTTATATTTATATAGGCATGTGTTTATGTATATCTTTATATTTCACCACAAAAAACAAAACTAAAACTTGAAATATCTTTACAATTTTCATGTTATAGTACGCATCAGAGGGTACAATAGAGAGTCCATAGATACTTCCTACCATTGTGTGTGATAGTATGATTATTGAGTGTTTGAATATGCTTGTCTGCATGTAAGTATAGATTTTGTTTATAAGTTCTCCTAACCTTTTCGTTTGATATTTGATTTCGTTTGATCGTGTGTGTGTGTCTATGTATTTGGATAGTAACTAACGCAGCAGCTGGATACTAGGATGTATATTGGATTGTAATCATCAAGAGGTTGCTGGATAACACATGTAGTGTGTGCTTGACTGTATCAAAAGAGCTTTGCTGGATAGTCGGAGTGTGGGTTTGGATATTATTATGAATTTCTATACTGTGCATTTGAAATTTGTACGTGAATGATCGTAGAATTTTGGCCTGCCTGACTATTGTCAGTTTCTTTAGAAGATATTTACTAAACCTGAGTTCGATACCTAATCCTGTTGACACGTTTGATATGTTCTGGAAGTGAACTTGTTGATAATATGTAGGAAGTTTCCATTATTAGTCGTCGGAATGCTGTTCAGAGCTTTACAAGAAGGAGACTTCTGAACACCAAGCTATACTAAATTTCACAATGACAACAAAAGATGCTGACCACCCAATTCTCAGGGAAGAAGAAGAGGTTGCAGTAAAGGCACTAATTAAAGGGATGTCAGCTAGGTAGACAACATACCAGAATTTGTTCCAGTAGGGGGAAGCTCCGTGAAAGATAACCTCACAACAATTTGCAAGAAAATCTAGCAAATAGGAGAAAGGCCCACCCAATGGACCCAGTTTCTGATCATCAGTCTTCCTAAAAAGGTAATCGACAGCTGTGCCTGAACTACGGACCAGTCAGCCTCATCAGTCACCCAAGTAAAGTTATGATAAGATCATCCAACACAAACTTTGACCACAAGCAGAGCACATCATTGCTGAAAAAAAGGAAGATTTCTTAGCAGGACGTAGCACTACAGAACAGATCTTCAATCTTAAAATCCTCTGTGAAAAATATCTGCAACATCATTAGGACTTTTATCGTTTCATCACTGAGTTCAAGAAGACTTTTGACAAGGTATGGCATGCAGCCTTTTCGGCAAATATTCGGATCTACAACTTAAACGCAAAACTAATCAACATCATAGAAAACCTGTATGACAAGGCAACTAGCGCATTTGTCGTCAATGGCAACATAGGAGACTGATACAAAACGGAGTCATACAGGGCTGCCTCCTCTCACCATTTCTCTTCAACATCTCCCTTGAAAGAATCATGTCCAGTGCCTTGGAAGAAAATTGGTGCAGTGTTACTGTTGGCGGCAGAACAATCGCAAACCTGCGCTGCCGATGATATAGATGTCCTAGCAGGAGATGAACAAGAACTAGAAACCTTAATGAACTGTCTCAACCAAGTATCACTAAGGTATGAGATGGTGATTAGCGCGGTAAAGACCAAAATATGACAAATAACATGAGTGGCATCCAAACCGAAATAATAGCGAACGGTCAAAAGCTGGGCACAGTGAGAAACTTCAACTACCTAGGTGTTATCGCCTCTGATGAAGGTTCAAATCTTGAAGGTCTTTTCAGATTGCACAGACAGCAACTACTCTGACTTGGCTTAAGCTTATTTGGATGAACAAGAATATCACCCTTGGGTCCGATATGAAGCTAGTGCGCTCCGTGTTCATGTCAACATTCCTGTAAGCATGTGAGATATGGATCCTGACAGCAGAAATAGAGAGAAGTATCCGTGTCCTAGACATGAGAAGTTATCGAAGGATCCTGAAAATCTCATATTTTCACCAAGTCTATAATGAGGAGAATCCAACGCGCAATAGGAAGTTAAGAGGATTGTTTCATCACCGTAAATAAACGGAATCTAAGATGGTATGATCAAATCTCACGGTCAACTGGTCTGTCAAAGACAATTATTCAGGACACAGTGTCAGGAACGAGAAAACAAGGCAGGCAGAAAAAATAAATGGGAATATAACATCAAAGAATTAGCAGGCATGGAGTTTGCAATGTCCCAAAGAGGAATGGAGAACAAGGTAAATGGAGAGAAATTGTCGCAAAATCATTAGCGGCGCCCCTATAACCAGCCAGGTTATGGGAGAAATCAAAACAATGAAATGAGTACCACCACCACTACTGCTACTACTACTACTACTACTACTACTACTACTACTACTCATAATAAGCACTCTTCACTCATGAGAGGTCAAACATGTTCAATTGGTAAAACAATTACCCAGTGAAAGGTCTTATATATCTCTTAAGCCATGTATAGAAAGCCGACTACCCCTAGAAAGTGCAAATGTTTGTTTCTATAAGTTTTCCAATTGTTACCCTGGTCATTTACCTGTACAACAGTCTTGGCCAAAATGGAATGAAGCTCAAGGTAGTTGTTAAAATTTTCTCTGTCTGTATTTTTAAAATGTCACAAGAATCTAGATCTTTGAAAACGTTTGTCTTAGTAATGATTCAAAGATTAATGAGTGTGGACAAGTTTATGTTTTGTTTTGGGTATTCGTTACTATTCCCCAACCACAACACTGCTACCAACTGCGCTTCATAGTACTGAGGACAATGTCAAAACGTTATAGTACATATATCCCATTGCTTGATGTCACTTACAAACTATAGTATGAACATTTAAACGACAGCCAATACGCCCGAAGATGCACACGCATGTACGAGAAGGTGTGTGCATGAAAATATGACGCAGTTACAAGTAAAGTAGGGAACCCACCAATTAAAAAAAATTCTTTATGCAAAATTTGACACCTGGACATAAAGATGATGAGAGCATGTCGTAGCCAGGACCTCTATCGAGACATTCTATATTGAGAGAGGAGGGTAATAGAGATTGTTATCCATGCAACTTTAGTCGACACTCTATTGATAGACATGAATTCTAGACTCGTACATATTGAATCAGCTGTGTCATGTTTTTGGAAAGAGTCTTAATCCCGGTGAGTTAATGAACACAACGCAAAGACTACGGTGTTACTTTGCATTTCTACAGATTTAGATGATTATTCTTTCACGAAACAAATGAAAGCTTCATATGAGTATGTGCATTTAAGAAACTGATAACTTTGATTACACTTTTTTATTGAAGTTTCCCAGCTAATATATCAGCAACGTTTCCACGGCAAGACGGATTGTTTGTACGAGGCAATATTAATCATGTGCTGACAGCATGGCAATAGAACATTAAAAATTAATAATATTTGTATAAATTCCAGTGCAATGAGTAAAGTGCTAATTCATGAAAACTTATCTAACGCTTGTTTTCCCAGGTTTCAGCTGATGCACCCTCTACAAACTGATAAATTTAGGGTTCTCATTTAAAATTTGTATTGTATTCCCTTAGTCCATCTCCTGTTTGAGAGTTCGCAAGGACACTTACCAGACTTTAAAATACTTATGTTATCACATATTGAAATCAAGCCAAAAACATGGACAGGGAATCAAATTATGGATGGTGGTTTAGATAGCCTTCACTTTGATATCATCGATATATTCTGATGTTAAATTCCTATTAGACCCCTTATCCCTCAGAATGACATCTCCATGTTAAATTTTCCTTGTTGCTATAAATTTCAACATGACGACCTAATGTTAAACTCACATTGGCTCACATGGTAATGTTAAATTCCAATTGTCCCTAAGTACCGCATACTACTACTAATAACATCTTCATACGGTCTTGCTAATTTCCAGAAGAAAAGATATGTAAATTGAAATTTAACTGTAAATTGTAATTATTTGCAGACTAATTAAATTCAGTTAATACATATATATGAGACAGACAAATATGAATTGTTTTCTAAGGTAACTATTGATTGTCTATTTTGTTTAGATTTCGCGAGCTCTATTTAACATTCGCACCAGGTAATGCATATCCTCCGAAAAGATACCTCGTTCTACTTGACCTGTCAATCTAATTATCTGGAAATGGCTCTAATTAGGTCCTGGTAATATATGGACAGTTGACAGATAAATCTCGCCTGACCTAACAGTATCAATAAAGCGATTTGTCCTCATAAATCAGTAATGTACAATTGTCACTCACTTTGCAACGGCACTGTTCCCTGATCCATCTCCACCCCCTTTCCTAACCAGAAGGAATAATTTTAAAGCGCAATCTTCCATGACTTAGTTTGCACCGAAGTCAACTGCCATTTGGTTCCAATTTTCTCAATTCCTCGTTAGTTTATTTTTAGTAGTTTCATATGCTCGAGGAAATCACATCAGCTTTCTAACATATTGTAATTTCTCCCCCTCACGACGGAAACTCTGACGAAGAGTACAACACGTATGAGTGAATGGAATACTAATGTTTTACATCAGAGCATGAATTCTGGGACCCAATTCACATTTTTTCTAACATTACTACAACTTCCTCCCATCGGGACGAAAACTTACAGCATCCATTTTAAGGAACAACTCAGACGAAGAGCACAACACGTATATGTGCATGGAATACAAATGCCCTACATCAGTGGAAGAATATTGGGATCCCAGAATTTAATCTGACATTGAATAGACATAAATGGGTAACACCACATGTTACAAACACATTCGTGGTGGGGGCTAAAAGAACCCAAACTGGTCACGTAAGAGCAGTAAGACACCAAACAGAGCTGAATGACTTTTAATTTTGTTTTTTGTTGTTTTCGTGTGGTTTTTATCCTTTAAGCAGTGTTTGAAGAAATAAAGTTATTCTAGGCGAAATAGAAGAAGAAGCAGTAGAAAGTCGCAAAGAGATTAAATGGAGTGTGTGTTTTGGATTTTTATCGTAGCTGTAAAAGTTTTTCAGTCATATCGCTACGAACAAACAAACGTTTATAGCGTTAGAATTTAGTTTTTATTATAGAGTGCGCACGTCTCTATGCGTTAAGATAATTAGGTTGTCAAACTCCACTCCCCACAAACAAATCCCCTCCCAGCTTGACGTCATATATATATATATATATATATATATATATATATATATATATATATATATATATATATATATATATATATATATATATATATATATATATATATATATATATATATAGAGTTTGTTCATTTATATGCAATGTCTAGCGATTGTATAATCTGAATAAATTTAATCCATGATATTCCGTGTGTACAGCACATTACTCAAACTTAAAAAGTCAAGGACCTTTCTAATTCATAGTTGGGATACCAAATATGTTCATTTGCTGGCAGTCACTATTGTCACAAAACTTGATGTTACCCTTCATGTCATCGTCTAATTGTTCTGACGCAAGATTAATATACAACGATCCTGTATCAGTCACGAGCGGTTTTGTCTTATTTTCCTATTTGCTTCTGTGTTTTGCCTTATGAGCTTGTTAATGCAGAATGCGTGCCTTAAACATTTATATGGCTCTAACACATAAAAACTCAGGTGCATGTAAAACGTTAAGTTTTCTGGTGAAGTACTTATTTATCTGCGTGTTTCAACGTGCATGCAATTTTTATATCGTTGGTTTTGTACCTTTAACGTATCAGCCAGCATTGGAAAAGAGTTGGATCAAATTCAACTGGAATTAATTTCGCTCAGTCTAGTATAGAGTCTTTGAAAAGGGGTCATCCAAGTGTAATGAAATATCTAGATCTACCTCTAAAATGCATCCACTATCTTAGCCATGTGGCATTTCGTAAAATAATACTTCTTCTAACCATTTGATTACTATTTGCCAATCTAATATGTTTGTGACAGCACATATTAAGACACACACCAATCGTATAGTTTCATCGTATCAATGTATATGTAAATAATGAATGACATATACGGTGACCTATCATACTTAGCATAGGACTTGTATTATCATCTTTGACTAAGCAGAAGTATCTTGGTTAATCATAACAGTCGCACAGATCTCAGTGTTTATGAAGGTTACAATGTTCCAGTGTCTGAATCATCCAAACTTTTTTAGAACGTTTCCATTAGTGGCGTATCTGTCGTGTTAAACCTTTCAATAGTGTCAAGCATTTTACATTTGCCATTGAATAATAAATTAATACTTCAACACAAATTGTATTATAAATCTTTATTCTTAAAGAATCTAGTGATTTTATCATGGTTATCTATAGGGTTCAGGCTATATGTCTTAAGCTAAGTAACAGCAAAAGCAAAGCAAATAGTTTAGTAAAAGTAATCAAATATATTAATTCCCTCAAATATAATGTGAAAACTTAAAAGGAACTTAAAGTATTATGAATTTAATCCCAAATAATCAGAGAAGTTTTTATCAATTCCAAAACTAGGGTCTTTCGAACGAACTCCAGTGGTGTTTCGAATGAACTCCAGTCTTGAATTTACTGCTTTACCAATATTCCTGAATGTTCCACTACACCAATATTACTAATGCATCACGATGATATATCAGAATGTCTTTGAATGAGTGCTTAACAATCCAAAAGGTACTGTTTTACAACAAACACTGAATGAGCACTTACTAATTCTAAAAGTGCAAAATATGAGTTAATTACATTGTAAAATCGGTGGTTGGGTATGCGGGTAAATAGTCCACACGAGGTCGCTCATAGGACTTTAAAATGTGATAGCACATATGGAAAGAATAACACTCTGTAGTATTGTATTCACCATTTATCAAATGGTTATTGTGATTAAATCTTAAATATAGAATCGGAACTAAAGCGTGGAGACCTGGAAGGGTAGAATTTAATATTTATTAAGAAAATTAGATCGTAATCATAATTTTTAACACTGACAAATTATCTGCATTTAATCATGTGCTTTTCGTTTTTGATTTGATTCAGACTATAAACCTTTATAAAAGTGTACATTAACAGAAGGATACATCACTGACTTATGCATATAAGTCATCTTCTTAGCAAAGGTTAAATTGTACATAACACAAGTTAAGCTTTGAATCATCAGTGAAATACGTATTATTAATCTTTTCAAATATTTATCTTGCAACTTTTTAATGAAAATAATCTTGAGAAAATATTTATTCGTTTCCAACAGTCTTTAAACATTTTCGTACGTTTATATTATTTATTTCAAAGACGTTATATGCAGGTATTGAAGAATGCATGACAAGTTTATCACGCTGCAGCTCGACGTTGTGATGATTGTGCCTGCTTTATATGCAAGAGCAAAGCAATACTGCCTCCTTATTGTTCGACGAAAAATCACGTTATTTGTTGTGGCAGTGGCGTTGTCTGAGTTGCAACGTGAGGTAATCATTACGAAGAGTATGAGCCATAGTCGGAATATCCTTGTCTCTTTCAGTAAGATTCGACAATTCTCTTCTCACACTAACTTCACAGCTCATACTATTTCAGAATACAACTCTGCCGTAAAGCTGTTTTTACTCCTAGGAAAAAAATCTTAGTTATTAGTCTCCATGCATGTATAGTACGACGGGTACGTTAACTGGATCATACCGATATTCTCCTATAGCCTATTGCAATCAAAGTAAACGAGAGGGAAAAACAGAAAACATACTATCTATGGCGGCTCGGTTTGTGTTCATTGTCATGTGTGTCAGCAATATCATCAGTCATGTTCACCACTACAAGGAATGAATTCATGACCTTCTCCTCCTGAGACAAAATCGTAACGTTCTGTACTATTGCTATTGCAGAGAAGAGTTGATAGTGATGTAGTTATTTAAACTTTTGGTTTGACCAGGTGGAATTCTATCAACTCGTATACAGTGTTTTAACAAGTGAAAAAGTCTATCAAAGAGCGGTACCACCATGTGAGGAGGTTTTATTTCTGTTTCTTCCATGCACAGAAAAGGGTGAGGAAGTTCAATTTGAGCCATAATAATTCCCTTTAACCAGTCGTATCGTTAGGTTTCAAGGAAATGGAACGTAGCAAATTGTTTTCCTAAAAAACTATGTCAACCGGAATAGTATTGTTTTAGAAGTCTTACTTTACATTTTATTTATTTCACAGTGCAGCAAGATGTGTTGTTCATATCTTGCACGGTCTATTTCAATACAATGTTTGGAGTTAATGTATCAGCCAATTTATATGTAAACCTTATATAAAATTATTCTGACATAGCTTTTATACCTAATGCGATATACTAAAAAGAGTTTGTTAAACTCCAACGAGATCCAAGATTCGGAGAAAAAGAACGGATTCACTCAGTCATATGTATTGCCTTGCCTTTCGAAAAACTAGACTTTGCGATGCCTGTGACATCATTGTCAACATCGTAGTCAATTCAACGTTATAGTTTCAGTTGAAGTCCTCAACAATTGCAGTAACGTGCTGTACGTAACTTTTTAGGCAGTGGGATGTTTCAAATTTCTTATTTTTCTTACTGTTATTCGATACCTTTCTCTATGGGAACGTCAAAAGTTCTTCCGTAATAATTTCTAGATATGTTGATATTCATAATATGCGTAAGAGAATGGTTTGTCGTTCAAATTCTGTATACCGGAGAAGATTTAGATAGAAAACAAATTTCCTGTTCCTTACAACTTTTCCTTTTCAAATATTCCATGAAAGCCAGCTCGTGGTTCATACCTTTGATATATTTGTAATACTCGCTCTATTATTATATGAAGTCAATGCTGCACTAGCGACCATCTGAATGTAAGAACATATATATAGGAAGACATCGCAGTAATCGAAGACATTTTGCATGTATTCAGCGACAAAACTACCCATAAATAATACTTCTATAATGCTTCGTGAGTTGCTTTTATACACAGGTTTGATTGCATATAGTTTCATAGTATGAAAAACCAGGCCAACTTTAGACATCTATGGAAACATCATTGTCCCTTTGGTCTTTCTTAATCCTCTAGTGAATTGGCTCCTTGATCGTAACTTAGATCATAGTCATCCACAAAATGTATAGATAAACGTTTATGGTATACCAAGAGGAATTATCATATACAAATGGTGTTGGTTCTTGGGTCTGTTCCCCTTTTCACAGCCTATTTTCTGGGTCACATCGTGGCAACCAATCAGATTCACACGATATTTCCATGTGTACACTAATATCGTATGGAATGAACAAGCCACTCATACAGACATCATTTGTCTTGGGATCTCCCCATATACATTGGTGAGTAACTTCTGAATCATAGGTTGAAAGTATTAGAGATCATATCCTATATCAACGTAAACACCTGCGTGGCATACAATGGTGACTTCAGTTTCATGGCAACTAAAGTCATGATAGACCAAGGACAACAAAGCATAGTCATGTTGAATTCAGTGTATCGCGTCTCAGGCAAAAGATGAAGTTTTCACAAACGAATACCGATGTATTGTTGACGGAAATATGCAGTGTAATCTTATTATTTTAAGACGCTTTTTCTTATATCGTAGGTCTTTTCTTTCATGCTTAATGAAGTTCTGTAAAAGATCAATTGAATCCAAATCGTAATATATCACGCAACAAGATTGTTTGACATTGATTGGCGACAGGGATGTTTTCGCAATGTGGTGGGCAGTATCATCAGTTTAAAGTGCAATTCGTAATTTAGTTTTTGTCGATGAAAACATTCATGAAATAATTATTAAAAAAAAAATCAAACTATTAATTTCTTAGTTTTGTCCGCTAAATGCCACGTGTCTTTGCAAGTGAATATTAGGCATGTCAGTTCACAGTTATGCTGTTAATCACGTGAACTGTGTACAATTCAAACACCAGCGGAACACCAGTCGAAAGATTGGCAATGTGGCCGTCTGAGCTTCTATATTAGTAATGTGGGTAAAATACGGATTTATTATTTTGAATTACCTCCCCATATTAGGTGTTTTGTTAAACAATATATTGTGGAAACATTGAAATATTTTTTAATTGATATCAGTAATATATGTTGTTATTATATACGCATGTAGATATCAACTAATTAATAATCATTTATTTAATTCACTTGAAACTTTAAGGAACGAACTTTCAACTAAATACTGTTCGAAATCGTTGGACGCAATTGTTTGCTGGCAAGGGAGGTAACTTGCACAACGAAAGAATGAATAATGGTATAACGGTTGCAACAAGGGAGAGTATGATAATTCATTGTTAGATCATATTTTGCAACTTTTATGATTTGTTTTTACAACATATATCTGTTGTGACTGATCAACTCGTACCCCTGTCGAGTTCCAGCAGTGTAATATCATTTAAATGTAATGTATTACCTGGTGCTGAGGTTGCAAAATTGACAATCTGTCATTGCTCTCTATAGCAATGTGTGACATGAAAAGATGTAGATTATATGGTATCAAAGTATATGAATATCACCAAAGGTTAGCATTGGGGTTTATGATGAACAATTGGTACCGTGATACCTATATCTAGAGAAGAACAACCTCGTAGTGTATCTAGACGTTTAAAAGTGGACACCAAATTTATATCATGGACTATTTTAATATAGTAAAAAAGGGGCACTGAACAATTTTGGTAAACTATGGACTGACTTTTAAGACTAAAATGTATTACATCTTTCAGAATTGACATATGTTGGCTATGACACACATAGAGGTGCACGGCCTGATGATATTATATCAGTGGAGTTAGCTTGACGATTGTCGTATATGCAACAAAAGAAGTCATGCAATCACAATGTAGATGGCTGTGGCCCAATATTACCTATATTGCTTGCATATAATGAAAAATCCATAAACCAGCATAGATAATCTTATGGGTCTCAAGGCAGGTGCTTTAAGTTTTGTGGAAGACTTTGTATCATATAAAAAAGCGGGTAGGAGTAATGTTACGTAATTTACGACTGATATGGTCTTCCTTCCAAAGGTTCGTTTAATTGTCAAGCAAGTATTGCCCAGTTTTGTAAACATTCTATAATTGAAATTTTCTACGCTTGTTCATTAACATATAGAGAATATTTAGTGTGAAATATTATATTAGACCTCTACCATGATGAAGATGTAAGTACAACTGATTTAATAATTTCTTACGGCAAAGTATGAAAAGTTTAAAAATTGAAACATTTATTTTCTTATTTTGGTGTATACATGCCGAACTTAGAATATGTATTGTTAATTTCATGTGTAGGATTAATATAAATTATATGTATCTATATAATTTAAATAATTTTTCCTTTTATTATAGATGGAAATGCACACTGCTTCGGCTGAAGCTTTGGTACCGGTAAGCCATGAAAGTAGAACACAAGTCTTAAAAAAGGCAGGTGTACTCATCTGTTATTTGCGGTAATATTGTTACATAGTTATGGATTCCATACCCTTACAAAGAAATATAAGCAGAATATCATTTGAAGCGGTTTTTTTTATTCAGCTTGATATGCAATATAGCATTTTGACCCAGATAGAAGCTTTTGAATATAACATACAAATTTAATTGTTGGACCCCCAAAAAAGTTACATAATTAGAAACACAAACCGTTTGATTTTTCAATTATCTGACAAATGAATACAGGGCTCAAACCAGAGGTTCCATCCAGCATACACCTTGAATACCCCCCCTCCGCCATCCACACCAAACGATATTCCTCAGTCCGCCCAAAGGAAACAGTAATTATCTTGTATCTGCTCCTATCCACGTATCACTTAATTGTTTTCAGTACAATAGTGACACGAATAGTGGAGTTCATTCTGTTATGCTGCCAAAAAGCCGGGGAAGTTTAACTAGCAGCGTTAACA
The DNA here is from genome assembly GCA_016617855.1 of Megalonaias nervosa. Taxonomy (NCBI): domain Eukaryota; kingdom Metazoa; phylum Mollusca; class Bivalvia; order Unionida; family Unionidae; genus Megalonaias; species Megalonaias nervosa. Next base: position 27,672 of record JAECUM010034552.1, read on the forward strand.
GGCCCGTATCTACTTTGCTGGCTCATCTTGTTAAATCCACACGCAAACAAACACGGTGTTGCTCCCTGACGAAGTCAGTGTGTCGTTTGTCTGTAAGAGAACATTAAATGAGGTTAAATCTTCTCCGGATGCATTTTTTTTTGCTTTGCATTCGTTAGACCCTATACTAGTGTCTTTCAGATAAAGGTAATGATAACAGTGAAACGTGTTGGGTTAATTACATAAGTCCGATACATGTACCTAAAATAAATAACCGATCTTGCAGTTCTCCGTCTGTGTAATCTTCAGAGATCAAGAGGGCAGCGTGGCGCCTAGTTTGGCCAGGGATGGGTGCCCTTTTCAAACAGACTAGGAACAACACTGATTAGGCTAGGGACAGTATTTCAAATCTACTACACATGTAATAATTCCGATATCTATCACTTCGTGCAATTTTTAAGCACTGTACCAGTCCTCTTAAGGTAAAACTAATGACGAAATTGAAACATAGTTGGCTAATTACATTAGGTTGATACATGTACATAAAATGAATTACAGATGTTGGAATATGCCAGTAATCAAATCTCCTAACGTTCAGAGGGCACTAAGTTGGTTACAGAACGAGGATGTCCCGTTCAAATAAACAAGAGACAACCCTGCCTATCCCTCTGTCTAGCGATCTATTTATCTATTTGTACATGTGATAATCCCATATTACTATGGACAATCCCTAGTTTGCATCACGACTCTGGGATAAATTAATCCTCCCATGTGAACTGTCATTGAGTCTTAGATAATGTTGAATTAAGTCACTTAAGTTGATGCGGAATTTCGAGTAAGAATTTACAGATTTTTGGCTAAAACAGCAATAAATTAATACAAAAGATAACACTATTAAACTCGTATTGCCTTTTTTAAATCTCCCCCTACTGTCCATCTGCATTTAAATGTTAGTTAAAAGTAATATGTTATAGGAAATCTGGATAAATTCAGATCTCCGTTGTTATACATGAAGATCTGACAGCGAACGATTAGGGGTCGTGTTCAGATAACTTATGTTCTTACCATAATTGCAAATTTTATCAATCAATCAGATGAAATATAATATCTTCGCGTTTGGAGACAGGACACTCTGGATCAAGACGATCAATATGTACCGAAAGATTTGATTCACTTTGCGATTTTTGAAAGCTGCATTTCCATTGATTAATTCAAAGGTCACCAGGACACGACCCTTAGGCGGTCTTCATGAAATCTTCGTGTAGGACAGCGGAGATCTGACTTTTATCATATTGGTTTTAAGGGTGACTGCTTTGCTAAAATTAAGATTGCGTGAGCACCTACTTTGAAATTCTCAAATAATTCGTTTTGATGTTCGAACGTCCACTGTAATATAGTTTGTTTTTTAAAAACCCAACTATATGCAATGTATAGACTGTCGGTGGAGGCATATATGTAATTAAAATACAATTTCATGGAAAACGAATCAAAAGAAGATATGGTGCAGATTTTTTGTTCAACGTATGTACACGATTTCTACATGTAATTTAAAATGGTGATACTTATAATCTCGTCCAAAGATTTTAATTTTGGAATTTAATTTGTCAGTCATTAGTATTCTACCATCCTTTAAATGTAAAATGCAAGATACGTGACACTCATTGGTATCTCCTGACATTTTCACATTAAACTCTGACACCTTCACGGCTTTCCCGTTCTTTAGCGGCGTTCTGACCGGTCCATACAGGGCAATGGCCCGGAATTGTGTTTCAAAAATATATGGACAAATTCAAAGTCACTTATGTCATTCACAAATCTCTGGAAAATCTTATTAACTTACAAATTGATCCCGACTTGTTTAATGCCCGTTTAATACTCAGACATACTTTGAAAGCACCTGCGTTGATTCTGATCCAACGTATGGAGCATGATGAACTTGTGAACATCGGACTCTTGAAGGTGGGTCCGATCACTGTTGACAGCTGTGATCAAACGTTGTCCCTTGGCTACTTGGGTTTGAAGGTTAAAATTTTCAGATTTGTAATTCCTCTCTAGAGATGCAATGACATCATCTCCAAGTTTTTGTAACGTTGCAATCGCCTGGGCTTTGAGGGAGTGAATATGATGCAAAATATCAGCCTTGTCCTTTTGAATATTGTCTGCATTTATTTTGAACTTCCGTGTTATTTGTTTTAATTGGTCTTTAGGCTTGAATAGGTTAGCTTCCAACTATTTTAATACCTTGTTATTATGAAAGGACTTAAACATGTCGTGAATCGTGATAGTTCGATCGCAATTGCGATGTTTCGATGTTCCAGACATCCACAAGAATGACAGCACAGTGTATTGTGATCACCACAAAAGAATTGGATATATTCACCAGAATGACTGGGACATATATCTATCGTGGACAAATTGGGCATCACAAAACAAGACCCGTTACCATTGCTTATGTTTCTGATCTCATGCTGACTTAACGAAGGGAACGTGTCTTGGTGTTACGTACATGTCAGGTACATAGAGTAGGCACAGTCATTAGAAAAGTATGTTGCCTATGATACATTACCCAGCTTTACATACTGTCGCAATATTTCCCAATCTTTCTTCCTGCTGCGATTTCTAATAAGGACGATACAATGCTGTTCACAGTCAATGATTTCACCCATTGTTCGATGCTAATATTAGGATTAGATAAAGGTGTATTCTCTCTACACTCCACACAATGGAAGCGAACCTGGTGGGTTCCCTGGCTGGTCGCCTTGTTGCTTATATGTGACTGCAGACATGGTGCGCAATATGTGTGTCCACAATGTAGAACTTTGGGTCGCTTGAATGTCTCCAAACAGATTGAACAATGTAACAGTTGAAGAAGTGTGCCTCTGCTTGTAAAGCTTCACCATTTTGCTGTTGTTCGTCACCGATTTATTTTCTACATGCACAGGTATTACCTTTTTACTGGTTTAGTTTGCCCTACTTTACGGTACAGTCGTCTGTGAATATCTAACACACTGTCAGCTATAGCTAGTGCACGATCCCAGATTATACACTTGTATACCCACTATGCATTTAACCAACATTTCAATATGTAGGGTAGGCTTATAAATATAATCCAGATTGCCTGGCAGTAGGAAAGGAACGATAATGCTATTTAAAGAAAGATGTTTCAATTCCTAGGTAAAGAACATGGCGTTGGTATTGACTTGTCGCATATGCATAAAAAGCGTTAATGTATATAATCTGCAAGAGGAAACCGATGTAGATTATGTTCCGTATATGTCGCCGCTATTATATGAAAATTTTCATGTTATGTTCTTAATAAACCCAAATTTATTATTTTCCTCAAAATGTTAAAGGCCTGCTGCACGTTGATATAGGCCTAGGGTTGTTATGGCGTGTGATAAGAACATTGCCACATTGTTCACTTTTTATCAGATATTCAAATCATAAATAAGTTTGTAGCTTTTTGAGTTAATGACGAATGATTATATCACACGCCTAACGGCATTTGCCTCTAAGTGGTACTTGAAATTGTATTTCAAGTTTTTAATTCTGATAAGTGCTATACAAGTGTTGTAGATTAACCAAGACAGCGTAAGCATTGATATAATTTTGTGATATCAGATATTTCAATTTACCGTTATAACGTTTGGATTTTCAGGCAGAAAAGGTTCCAAATAGCATTTATATTTTTAATTATAGGACGTGGGTATTGACAACACAAGTCTGACATTGAATAAGAAAAAGATTGAAAATGATAACATTCGTATTACTTTAGGTGTATTAAGAGCTGCGATAGACTCACAATATGTTGTTTAGTTATTTGTTTCTGCAGTACGTCTGTGATACTTCCTACAGACATGTGAACAAAATTTGGCGTCTTGTTTGTTTGTTTAGTGCCGATTTATCGTATTTTTCGGGTAGATAATGTCAACATTTTAGCAGTCTTAGAATGTAATGTTTCATACTCAAAACGTGTAGTATAGAGACAAAACATTTCAGTACGTCCCAAGGCAGTGGTTGTGGTAATATGAATCAAGTGGTATGATACGGCTGGTTATCACACACCGTGACAGTTTATGCTGAATTGCTTGTGTTATGACTCTAGTTCCAAGTTCCGATCAATACGTATGTTTCTGGAATATACAAAGCTCCTCAACAAGCTATTTATAACCTATAATCATGGACAAAAATTAGTCATGAAAACATCCTGCTAATAAATGACGATTATCTTAAAGTACAAATCTACAATCATGTCCAAAGCTTAGGCGAACAATATAAATATTCATAACACTGATGTTTCGTACATGTTTTGATCAACAGTTACGAATATTTCTGAAACTGAAATGCCAGGTTCATTCATAAGATGACAGCTTAATTTGATTAGACAGGGACTAAAAGTAGTCGCTGGGTAGAGACAAGGCTGTGTGTATTACCTTATATATTGCTGTGTGGCAGAGAATAGCAAAATAACCCCACAAGGTCGGAGCCTCTTCGTTTCAACTATGTTCTGTAGTGCAGATACTACTTTTGTCTAATTATCGTGTTGACGTGAAGAAAAAAGCCAATTTACGTTTTGGGCATAATAGTTATGCTTCTTTCAATAAAAGTGTCTTTTGTTTTAACGAGTATTAATATTTTACAAACACATATTGCACATATTTTCTGGCGACGAATAGTCTATGGTTAAGCGCTAGAAATATAGCATGTACATTCAATAATAACAATATTCTTATCTGGAGACCTGGGAGAAACAAGTGTTCATTCTGGCGACAAATTAGTAGATAAAGGTCCGAAAATGCCTAACGAGCTAATGTTGAAAAAGAGGCTTACCCCTAAAATTCACCTAAGTATTTACGTGCACAATATTCATGAACAAAATGTAATTAAATGGTTAAGGCTGAGGTCTTGTTTTCCTTTGAGTTAAATTGGGATGGAAGAAAGTTTTCTTGTTACTTGGAATTATACCCATACACGCCCGATTCGTAGCGTCTTTCGTATCGTAAGTTGTTTTGGTATGTCGAAGAAGTTGTTTTGATTGATTACATGATCGCATATTAGCAAATGGGTGGAAGTTTGACTTTTTTGCGTATTGGACTCATGATCTTCGACTACAGGCCTTCTTTGACCCATATCTTAAACTCACCGTAAAGCTTGCGAAGAATAATCTATCCGTGCCACGTTTGGTCACATCTGTTTTAAATGTAACGAGCGGACGCCCAATACCTGAACAAAGCATCTATTTATGGAAGTGGTGAGCTTTCCTAAACAGCTGGTCCGAAAATGCGATTTTGTTTATCTTGTTTATTTTGTTTGCAGAATCTCTACACTACTTAGCATCACTAGAAAGTAAGATGTATGTTCTTTTTTTTTTAAACAACCCGCTTGTGTCTATCAGAAAGAATGATTATGTCAGAAACCCTGGAACAAGGGTACTGTCTCATTACGAATAATTAGTCTTTCATCCTTAAATAATAATGTAAACAGTGCTTGTCGAGATTTTTCTATCATAAACTGTAAATATCGCAAAAGGCAGGAAAACTAGCACATTTTAAAGACATTTAATCGCATTGGTTGTAAGGTTAATGAAGTATATGACATGAACACCTTAACGAAATGCATCAGTCTCTTGTTTATTTTGTAACAGTTCTGAGTATTGATGCCCACATATTTCAGATAAGACCACATAATGAGTGAGTTAATTAAGAGCACGCCAAAAGACAGCTGTAGATTTAGATTCCAGCATAGAAGAGAAAGTTTCATTTCAAGTTTTTGAAGAGAACATGAAAGCTTCTTGTGACTGCCTATTTGATCACTTAGTTTTGTGAAGCATGAAAAAGGTCGTGTAAACTACCTACCAAGGGAAAGGGGAAATGAACACTATTGTTTAGTCTTATTATTATATTTTCCCCCGCAAATAATGAAATGGTGAAACATAATTGCTAGAAACATAGATCGCTTAAAACAACGATACAAATGAGATGGAAGCCTTTGTGTGTCTCTGCTTCATAGTGATTGAGCAAGTAACAAGGTTTGACCAGAGAATAACAATATTTAAAACGTGCAACCTTTTACATCGTAATTTAAGTCTTTTTTGTAATTATTCTCTAACACTTTGGCGAACGTGAATCCATCTTGACTAGGGCGCTTATAATGTACAAGAAATATGAACATATTGATCCAAGGATCTTCTTAGGATTGCCAGGAGACGTGAAGTGTAGCTTACATTTGAAATGTCTTAATTTATTGTGATGGAATGAAGCATGAAATCTGGAGAAAGCGTAATTTCTTTATATTAACAAATAGTTGAAATGTGATGTGAGGACAATTTAGCGTAGCTGATGTTTGATATTCATGAAGAAACATTAGCAATATTGTATTAAGGCGTACGAAAACGAGCATCCTTAAATTTTGAATTAAGTAAACATTTTAAAACTTCCTATTGCATTATCTCAGCCAAATTGGTTACCAAAAGATGGGCCAAAGTTAGAATTAACATAAGAGGACAATACCATGTCGCAAACTGCTACTACGCATAGGAGGAATGGAGTTATTGGCCATGTGATTCTAGCGGACTACCCTGTTAGAAAGTTAATCCAGAATCATCTCGATCAAAACGGAAACTTAAAATATTGATGGACGAGAATATAGGAATTAGTAGCATGGAGGAAACAGAAAATTAGAGTCACAGTAAATTTGTTTATATGAGTCTGCGCCCGGGCATATAGTGGTGTATATTAAAAAAAAAAGCTATTTCATTTTTATGAGATGAGCTAATATAACAGGAAATCCAGTTGACGAACCATTTAGCAGAATGATGGTAGATTGTGTTGGTCCCTTACCTAAGACCAATTCAGGTAAAGAATACTTGTTGACCACAATGTGTGCCTCAACAAGATTCCCAGAGGCAATTCCTTTGAGGAATATTAAAACTAAAACAATAGTAACAGATTTGATAAAGGTTTTTTTTACTAAGTTTGACTTCCCCAAATCTGTCCAATCTGTTCAAGGGTCAAATTTTATGTCTGGAATTTTCTAGCAAGTTATTTACGAATTAAGCATTCAACAATTCAACTCGAAAGTATAATTCTGGTTTGACACAACGACACCAGGAGAGAACATTTAGCAACAATTCCGAAATTCTTTGACAGACTCACAAATGCAAGTTTGACAATTAACTTATCCAAAAGTGAGTTCTGCCGTGCTCTTGTAACTTTTCTAGGACATATCGTGTGACATGGATAAGTTAAACCTATAGATGCTAAGATCAAGACTGTCTCTGAAATCCCTGTGCCTGTCAGTAAAAAGCAACTGATGCGATTTTTAGGTATGGCTGGATACTATCAGAAATTTTGTTCCAATTTTTCTATAATTGCTGAACCCCTGACAAATTTATTGAGCAAGAAAACAAATTTTCGTTGGACTGAAAAATGTCAGGAGGCTTTTGATAAGTTAAGTAATTATTCTACAATCAAGTAGGAATGTTTGGCTTTGATATTATCATTACAACATTTTGAAAGTTACATTAGTTAAGCTCCTTCTCCGATTATTGTGTTTAGTGATCACAACCGGCTTACTTTCATCGACAAGATGAAAAATAAAAATCAGAGATTTTTAAGGTGGAGTTTATTGTTACATGAATATAACATTGGCATCAGGCACATCAAGGAAAAGGACATTTTAATAGCAGACGCACTTTCCCATGTATTGAAATATTTTATTTAATGTATACTTTGTATCATTCGTAAGATTTATTCTTATGTTATTTTTTATATACCTTATGTATAATTGTTCTATCGTTTAAAGAAAGCTTCATTATATAAATCTTTCTTTTTCTTTATGGAGAAGTGTTACGTTTATTTAATTTAATTATTTGTTTGTTAATTTTTAATTTTTTTTTATTCCATTATATGCTATTGTAATGTAACATTGAGTTCAATTCTGTTTTGCCTGACTGCTATTTTTTATTACGTTGAAAAACAACCAATAACAGAAAAACTGTATCAAGTTGCTGACCTCGTTTGAAAATCAGTGACAGTTTTGGAAAATAACTTAAAATTTCTTTTATTCTCTCTCAGAGTAAGAGTAATTAAGTTAAGTTAAGGCCATACCTGGATTACGTGACAAATATCATATGTGAGTTGATAACACGCTTCTAATTTTTCTAGAAGATTGACCTACATCCGGGAATCTGATGTGCGGCTTAATTAGCTTATAACTGTTGTTTTTGAATCCAAACAACTGACACGTTAACATGTTATTATATTGTGACCTCTCTGAGTTGAATTTTTATTTTATTGAATTCAAGTGATTCTTTTCCCCGGAAATATATGTGCTAATACAAATTCTTGGATAAAGACATTTATTGGAATTTACACGTACTTAAAAACTGGAAAAAATATTTTATGTGATTTGACAAGAAACTGTAGACACGTCTACACTTTGAAGGTTACAAGAGACGTTTCCGCCTTCCATTTTGAATTTTATCAGGACTCGAACTCAGTTTCATTCAGGACTTTTTATTACTAGGACTTCTATTTTGAATTCTTGGATTATATGTTGGATTTAATTCGTAAAACCGTAAGTTCTTTTCTCTTAAGTTTTACATTGTATTCTAGGGAAATAAATTATTTGTTAAATTTTACAAAGCTTGCTGTCTTCACTCTTTTCTGTTACTTATTTCAGGTGCATAGACTCGTAAGAGAAAGTTGGTTAATAGTTTATTAAACAAAAAGACACACCATTGCAAAGTCTAACGTTGTCTAAAATATAGCAGAACTACTAGGGTATGTTTTTATTCATGAAAAGATAGACAAAATTCTTGTAAAATGTGAAGCGACATTTAATAAACAGTCATCTATGCTGTCTATGACAACATAATGGGACAAATTTGAGACAAATATTGAATTTGTAAGAAAAAAAATGGGACTGATTCAAGATGGCTGCCAGAGCTAGTAGCTCGTGTAAATCTCTCTCAAGTGCTGGATTTTGTTCTGCAAGTTACAAATATGATGTTGTGATTCAGGTTGGACATAATAGGGTTTGAACGTTTCCACATATGATATATGTACTCATAATTCTGGTCTACTATACACTTTATAAGAAAAACTTCTATATTCTGTGGAAAGGTTTTTGGCATTATTTCTATGATGTATTAGGAGGTACACTGACCATTTGAGACGACCCCCATTCCACTTGTGTGCCTGCTGTTGAGACATTCATACATTTCGGTTATTAGTGACCTAATATATTAACATTTGATGAAAGAAAACCTAAAGTACTTGAAACTCTAATATTAGCACCATGAGTAATGCGAAAACAGTTCAGAACATCCTCAACTCAAGTCTGCAGGTACAAGAAAAAGAAAGAACAATGTGTGTGTTTACTAGCTCCAGAGAAATTTGCAAGATCATAAACCAACCCTGTAATTGACCATGACAAAGGAAGAAATCAACTTATTTGTTACAAGAGAGGAATTAGGTTGGGCGGTGTCAGACATTGTGTCTCAACTGTTTGCCAAAATGAATATAGAGTTGAAAAGAGAACTGGAGCAACAAATAAATGATAGAATGACAGAAATGCGAGAAAGGATTAAATCTTTAGTGTTTGAAAACTAATAATTATTGGCCACACAAATTGGCAAAAAAGACGTATCACCATATATAAACGACATGCATAATGAACTGAATTTTTGTAAGGATGACCTAAAAATGGAAAAAGAAAATTTGTTTCATAATTTTGAATTTGCCAATCTAAACATAAAACAAAAGTCATAATTCTCACTTTTGTCTTTCGAACAAATATAAAAAGATCTGAATCTTCAGGTTGGTTTAAAAAGTTATGAACATCTTTGTTTGATCCATTCAACGCGTTTAGGGAGATTGAATACATCTATATAATTAATATAGCTCATATTATGACGCAAAGGTAATAGCAAATTATAGTTCAATCTTTTATTTCGATCAGACAGTGAGCATTACTTCATGAAGAGGAGCCATCCAGAAAAACAGGTAAGACCGTTGCCATGGATTTCACCCGATCCACCGTTCGTACGTACCCACACCTCATCTTCTTTGTGAAGCTCTACAACGGCCACAAGGCTGTCTGATGCATAAGAGCCGATAGTTACTGCGTCGGGATAAATGCTTTGTATCCCAGATCCGTCTTTTACAAGTTCAAGGGCTTCCGCTTTCCTTTGACTTGATGTGCCTCGAAGGTTAAAGATGTACACACCATCGACAGGAGTGATGAATATTCCTGTGTTGGAATGATATGCCCCACCAATTTTTGAGCATTTCACAGTGGACACGTATTTCATACTTGTTTTATGCTGAACAGTGATGTTCATAATATTACAATAAGGGTTACGCATTTGTAACGATTGCTACGTAGCAATACACTGACATGGATGGCATTCCTTACAGAAAATTCCCCCTAAAAAGAAAGCTGCTGCGGCGTCTCAAATGGCAGTGAAGACAGCTAGACCGTCAAGGTCCAAAATCCAAGAGGCGGCGAGGAGGCCGAGAAAAAAGGCAGCATTGTCAACACCAAAAGCCGCTAACACTCAACCTGGAACATCCAGCGAAGGGGCTTGGATGGACCTTGTCTTCTTAATATTATAACCCAAGAGGTCTCCGACAGGCTCACCACCCAAGTGACACAGGAGATCCATAACAAATTTGATCGGCTGGTAGCCATGCTGAGTCCGTCCGCGGAAAATTGTCCACAATCTGGGTTTCAACTTGGACCCTCCGTAGCAACAGACAACACACCAGCAGCATCCATGGTCTCCCTCGCCATTGTGAAAACCACGGCTTCAGTTACAGGTACAGTTGTGGATACAGGTAACGTTGTCCAAATCATTTGTGCCTCCGGGGCGCTTTCACAATCACAATTTGTAAGCTTGTCGGTCACATCATCCACTCCAGTCCCTGATAAAGTTAAGGCAAACATATGGGTGGGTTCATACATTGATTTTTATACCCTCCTGAATAACTTGCAGGATGCGGGTTTCAAATTTCAGTTAGATACATAAAGTACTGGTCCTGAACATAACGTTGTCCCAAAATTAGGAACGTCCAACTCACAATAGGACAGTGGATTCTCGCTCTGAGCAAGTTCACTAGTGTCCTTTGTGAAAAATATCTCCTGGTTAGTACCTCTCTTCCTCAACACATGAAAACTGTCCTTAAACATGAGAGACGCGCTGATCGGAGGTACTGTGATGAAAACCTTAGACAACTGGTTGCAAAGGGGAAAGCTAAATGGATTAAAACGCATCTAAAACTCTACATGAAGGCTGTGTTTGAGTCGGGTCATAACAGCTACACACAAAAACAATCTCTCACAAACTACAAACATAAAGTATCCGAAGGGTGTTTGATTTAGTTACCACAAAAGCGGTGGTTGTTCATCGGGATTTTCATGCAATTTTCAGCACAAGTGCTTCAACTGTTCAGTGGGATACTCATTCATTCGCTGTCCCAAGCCAATTTCTCAGCCCTTCAAGGTACTTCCACAATAGAGGCAGCGACCTAACAACCAGCGTTTTCGTTTTCAACGATCCGAACAACCCCCAAAACACTGACCCGAACAAGAATCCTGTCGGCAAATAGTGCTGATCCTTTCCCTACCCAGGTCAGAATTGACCGCTTGCAATACTTGCTCCTCGATTTCGATCCTGCCACGAAGGAATACCTGCTTTTAGGTCTTCGAAAGGATTTCGATGTGGGATTTAAGGGGACATTGTAAACACACGTATGTAATAATCTGAAATCAGCTCAAACTAATGCCCATATTACTGAAGAAAAGATACAGAAAAATAGTCAGAAGGGTCGCTTTGCAGGGCCTTTTCATACAAAACCATTTCCCAATTTACAAATGTCGCCCCTGGGTCTATTCGAAAAGAAAACTCCTGGGTCTTTCAGACTAAATCATCACCTTTCCTTCATACTGGGCGATTCGGTTAACGATGGAATTCCAACTCAACAATCCACAGTACATTACGAAGGCATTGATAATGCCATTGCATGTATAAAACATCTGGGTAGGGGGTGTTTATGGCAAACACAGACATATCATATGTTTTCCGCATTCTTCCTATTTGTCCCATGCAATATCATTGTTTGGGGTTTTTGTGGCGGAACAGGTACTATTTTGACAAATGCTTACCAATGGGTTGTAGTTCCAGTTGCCAGATATTTGAGACCTTTAGCAATTCTCTTCAAAATATAACACACATGACACATATTGTTGACGATTATTTGATACTAGATGCAACTAGTGTCCAATGCCAGCATAAGCTTGATCGCTTCCTGACTGTATGTGCCGACATCGGCGTTTCTGTGGCTGCGGATAAAACATTTGCCCCGTCACCAACCATCACGTACCTCAGATACGAATTGGATTCCATGAGAATGGTTCGCCTTCCCACGGACAAACTAGAAAAATGTAATAAACTCATACATTTATATCTGTCTCGAAATAAAATTACTCTCAAGGTGTTGCAATCCATCATAGGCACTATTAACTCTGCTTGCTCAGTAGGTTTGCCGGGTCTCCAAATTTATAATTTTGTTTTCCTGACATATCTAAGTTACCGCTTAAAGTTCCTCCTGTCTGTGATAGTTTATTATTGTCGACGGATTTTAGTTGTGCAAAACTAACAGCTTGTGTATTAACAACATTTGTTGGCGGATAATTTGTTTCTAAATCTAGTACTCGTTGATTTGACATAGGTTTCCTGTCATTGTATCGCCAGTTTTTTTTCAGATAGCCCGATAAATCAATATTGCCGTTTTTTATTGTATTTATAGCCGACGAATCTCCTAATGATGTTCCAAATTTTGTATAATAGCTCATTATTTATTTATTGTCTGACAATTTTTATACGTAAATTATATAACATAAAATTGTATAACAACGATTGCAAAATCGTAAATATTTAACTTTGATGCAGAGCGGTTGGTGAAACATAAACATAACAATGAACTTCCAGATTGTCATTATCTTACTGTTGGAAGAACTGGATCGGGAAAAACAAATTTGCTTATGAATTTATTGTTGGGCGATAATTTTAACTACGATCTAGTTTATATTTACACAATTAACCCACAACAAGATAAGTACGATCTACTTAGCGAATATAATAACAAACTTCGTGATGATCTTGAGGCTGGTGAAGATTTTTTTTATTATCAGACAACCAGAAGAACTTGTTCCAGTTAATCAACTTGATTCGTCCGAACAAAAGATAGTTGTTTTTGATGATATTCAGCTAAACAATGTAGAGATGAATAAAATAAGATCATATTTTTCACTGTCACGTAATGAAAAATGTAATTCTATTTATCTCGCCCAAGGTTTTTATAATGTTCACATATTTATTAGACGAGATATTGCATGTTTTATATTATTTCCAGGATTGGACAATGTTGATATTAGAAATATTGCAAATGAGCAATGTGGCGACGTAACAAAAGATAAATGTATTGAATTATATTATAAGCAACAAAAGATAAATATAATTTGTTTTTATTCGATAAACTTACACATAATCCAACTAAAATGTTTCGCTGCTGTAATGAAAATTATCTGCAGTAAGTTTTATCAAACATCTTTGATATAATGTGGACAAACGAGCAAAGTATAGAAATCATATAGAAGATTTGAAAAAACTTGCACAATCTCAGGCAGAATTTAAGCGAAAGGTACAGCATGCACGACGTGGACGTGGACAGATAGTTACCGTAGAAGTAGCAGCTATAGCTCTTAAACCAGTTACTGAGGCTCTACTTGGAAACAACCTGAAACTAAACCGTTATTAGAAGAAGAACCTAAAAAATTACAGGAAAAGGTTAAAGAACAGTAAGAAGCAGCTGCTGCAAAAGTTATTAGAAGATCTGATACAGACAAATTAAGATTAGCTGAGGCACTTGTAGCACATATTGCTGATCCTGCTCGTAGACGAACTGAACTAAAACAGCTGTTAAATAATCCACTCGAATTTGAGAGACGATTAGCAAAAGTAACACTAGTTGATCCAATTGGAAGAAAGTTGAGCGGTGCAGAAGAAAAAATTGAAGAATCGAAAAGTGAAGAAACATGGAGAAAAAAGCAAGATGTTCAAGAAGCGCAAATATTCAAATATGATCTAAGAAATATAAATAACGAAATAAAAGATTATAAGTATAAAAATTTTACGAAAATACAATTTTAAAGGTGTAAAAGAAAGAGATATTAAAAACTGATTACAACGCCGAAGAAAAAATTAGAGAGTTAGAAATAATAAAAGAAGAAAGTAAGAAACATATCAGCGATGTAAAACTGGAAAATAAAAATTACCGCGAGAGTATAAAAAAATACCGGCGTGGTATTATTGCCGATCTCTATATTAAAACTATTCGTAATATAAAAAAACTTAACCGATTTTATAGCCAACTCAATAGTAATTTGAATACTGAGACAAAAATTCTAGATAAATAAGGAACAAAAACATCATATCTAGATTTAGGAATAAGATTAGATGAAGAAACTGAAAGAATATTGGCTGAAGAAAATGAAAGAATATCAGCTGAAACTGAAAAAAAATTGAGAGAAAATGAGAAAAGAAGTAAAAGAAAAAATAATAATAGAAACAGAATATTATAATTTTATGAGAGATAATAATATCTCCGATGTTGATAATATTAATAATTGGGAAGAAAATAAATACGATGATCTCATTAAAAATTAAATGATCTTGAAAATGATGGCAAACAAGCTTACGGTAAAATTGGTAAAGACACAGGAGAATATTTTCAAACACTTTATAATAAAGCTAGAAATGGCATTATTGCTCTTGTTTTTAAAAATTCTGCAGTAAAGTTTTGATCTGGAAAACCTAGTAAAGAAGGATGGAATTTTGAAAAGTTGTTTGAGCTTCATGATAAACGTCGCTTTAAGAAAAGAACTGGAACAGGAGTAAAATATTTGCATCAGTTACTGACATGATTGGCAGATTAAGGCTATTGATATCATCAAAAGAGGCTGGAAATGTTGTTGTTGAAATTGAAAATGAAATTATTGACATACTTGATCATTTAAGATTGGAAAATTCATTAACATCTGACGAGTACGAAATTTTACACTGCGTCCTAATCGCAACGATTTAATCGTCGGATTTAATTTTATAAAAATATAATAAATAGCAATGTCAGCGATATTACTACTAGATTCTAGCACAGCTGCTAAAGATAGCGCAAATTTTTCAGCAAATTATATTCCGCCAATACAACTTGATACTGAAAAACAGTATGAGATTGGACTAATTTCCTGTACGGCATGGCATTCTATGGCCAACGTAAAAGCTGATGTCAATGATGAATTTACATTTACTCCAGATATAAGAACCCCGTCGAAAACATTTAAAATTCCACAAGGAGCTTATAATGTCACTGATCTAAATAAAACAATAAAAAAACTTATAACAAAAGTAAACGGTGTCGCTGACAAGTTTGAGCTGACACCAAATTATAATACGTTACGTGCCAGAATAACATTAAAAAATATGATAACTAATTTTATATTTCCAAAAAGTGTCGCACCACTGATAAGATTTTCTCATAAACAATATGTATCAATTACAGAACAAACTATAACGTATGACGTAAATATAACTGACGTAAACAGAATATTAATAAATTGATCTATTGCAATTGGATCTCACTCAGCCCAGGGTAGTAAAGGACAAACAATATATAGTTTTCCTCCAGACGTTCCACCGGGATCTCTCATGCAAATTAGTCTACGTCACGTTATTTATTATCCGCTAAACGTTAAAAATCAAATAACATAAATAAGTATGCAATTAACAGATCAATCTGGACGACAGCTGGATTCGAATAATGAAGTTGTTACTTATTATTTGCACCTACGCACAATCACATCGAGATTGACAATAAAATTATACAACCTCAGATGTAATGAAACAGAGAAAAAAATTTTACACAAGAAAAATAGTTGGAGGATTTTTTTGAAATATATTTACTAAAATTATTGAAAATGTCCCAGGAATAGCTCATAAAGTTGCGCCAACTGCACTTGATGCGTCAAAAGCTTTTGCAACTGGAGCTGCATCTGCTGCAGGAACTGCTGTGGGACAAAAAATAACTGATAAAATAAAAGGCACATCTGAGATAAAACAAGTTATATCAGATATCGCACCAACAAAAGAAAATAAGCGTGCAATGATAACAACAACAAAAAAACTTTTATCGCCAACAGGTTTAATTGATTGATTGATTGATTGAATTTTCACGGCGCACCAGCACTGTTAGGCTATTTAGCGCCATACAAAAGGTTATATCTTTAATCAATTAAAAGTGGTAAAAGGTTTCGTATCGACCAGCGATACGAAACCAACCAGATGAAAGCAAAACGATGAGATGGTAACGGTGATAAATAAAGTTTCCCGATCAACGGGGAATGTAAATGGTGTATGATAATGAAAACAGATGAAAGGTAATTAAAATTTAGGGACGATATATATAGTACATAAAACTACTCAAAGTGATAGCATAAAAGCTATAGCTTGTAATAAATGTTTACTTCCTTCAGGAAGTCTATAATACAAGACACGTTAATTGTATCTAAGAGCTCCCTAATGTCATGCACATTGTAATGCTGATCGCGTGTAGGTTGGAGGTCGAAACACTCCAACATAAAGTGCTTAACGGTGAATGGTTCATTGCAAGAAATGCACTCTGGCGGGTCTTCTCCTTTTACTATGTAGCAGTGGGTTAAATAAGTATGACCAATTCGAATTCTTGCAATGACTACCTCCTCCCTACGGACGGCTCTGTAGGAAGGAGTCCATTCTCCTAGGGTTGGCTTGATGGCATGAAGTTTGTTATTCACGGCATCATTCCATGATGCCTGCCATTTCTGACGTAAACATTCTTTGATACAACGTTTTAAAGCAGTATACGGTATTTTGAAATCAAATGGTTCTAGTGATAGGGCCATTTTAGCAGTGCGGTCTGCTTTGTCATTACCTTTAATTCCAAAATGGCTGGGTAACCATCAATATACTCAATTGTGGGAGGTACTCAGCTTAGTATGTTTGAGGAGAATATTGGCTAATAATGGGTTCTCCAGTTTTCTATTATGTAGTGACTGAAGAAATAATAGTGAATCGGAGAAGATGATGCCATTTAAAATACGCTTGCTTTCAATATATTGCAAAGCAAGGTCTATTGCTTTGATTTCGGCTGAGAAAATTGATGTACCATTTGGCAAGCGAACTTTTATTGTGTGTTTTCCACTAACGAAGGCTGAAGCAGCCTTTTCCTCATCTTTTGATCCATCAATATATATTCTTGTATAATTTTCAAATTGGGCGACTAGTTCATGGTAAGAGTTGTGGAAGATGGAAGGGTTTGTCTCCGATTTTTTTTCCATCTTGTAACGTAAAAAGTACTTTTGGTTGTTGAAGTAGCCAGGGAGGTGTTTCGGAGACGGACGTTGTCTGAATTTTTGAAAGATCAATTTTGGTACTGTCAAGGCATGGTAATGTTCTAATGCCAAAGGTAGGTGCGGTGTTTGGCTTACTTTCATATAAGATTTTATATTTGGGTTGAAAAACCACCGAAAAAGCAGGGTTCAGAGGGTTTGATCTTAATTTGAGAGCATACTGTGCGGAAAGCATTTCTCTACGTTCTGATAAAGGTGGTTCGTTCGCTTCAACGAGTAGGCTTTCACACGGAAATATCTTAAATGCTCCCAGAGCGAGTCTTATTCCCTGATGATGAATTGGGTCAAGCATCTTCAAATTGGACTTCCTAGCTGAACCATTAACAACGCAACCATAGTCTAGTTTCGAACGAATAAATGTTCTATATTAACTGAGAATGACTTTTCTATCAGCACCCCAGTCAGTGTGCGCTGCTACTTTAAGTAAATCTAGAGATTTCAAGCATTTAGCTTTCAAATTCCTCAGGTGTGGAATAAAAGTCAGTTTTCTGTCAAAGATGATACCTAAAAATTTTGTTTCCTCAACAACTGGAATAGGTGTTCCGTCAAGCGTGAGTTTAGGTTCATCATGATGTCTTCGTAACTGACAGAAATGCATACATACATTTTTTGATTTTGAGAATTTGAAACCGTTAGTATTGGCCCAATTTTGAATCTTATTGATATTTTGCTGTAGTTGCCTTTCAGTTGTATGCATGTGTCTTGATCGGTAACATATTAAAAAGTCATCAACGTATAGGGAGCAATCCACACCAGGAGCCAGACACTTGGTGATGCTATTGATTTTTATGTTGAAAAGCGTCACCGATAAAATACTGCCCTGAGGCACACCCATCTCTTGATCGTGCATATCAGAGAGGGTGCAACCCACTCGTACCTTGAATTCCCTGTCTGAAATGAGGTTTGATATGAAAGAGGACAGTGGGCCTTTTAGACCCAGATCGTGCAAGTTATTTAGTTTTTGGTTTCCAAATACCATACAAGCCGAGAATTGATCATTCGTTCTATTGTTTTGCATATGCAGCTAGTCAATGATATGGGTCTATAGTTGGTAGGATCTGCGCTATCTTTGCCTGGTTTGCTTCTTTCAAAATTTTTGGTACATTACCAGTACTCCATAAATCATTGAAGATTTCCAGAAGAACTGTGAAGGATGGTTCTGGAAGGTGTTTCAAAAGCTCGTAATGTATATCGTCAGGCCCAGCGGATGTATCATGGGCCTTATTCAAAGATTCCATAAGCTCCGACAATGAAAACGGTTGGGTATAACTCTCTGAGTTATTCGATGTGAATTTCAACGGTGTTTTTTCTTTTTGTGCTTTTAATCTTCGGAAAGCTTCGGAATAATTAGACGATGAGGAATTTTTACAGAAACAATCGGCAAGTACATTAGCTATTTTATGTTTGGTATTGAGATTGTTGTTATTTAGCTTCAGATGTCGGAAAGAATTGTGTTTTCCCTTTCCATTTATTTTGCGGATAGTGTCCCAAACTTTCTTTATAGAGGAACGAGAATTTAAAGTTGAAACATATTTTTTCCATGATGCTCTTTTACTTTCTTTAATCATACGGCGAGCTTTGGCCCGAACAATACGGTACTGAGTTAAATGTTCGGGCGTTGGACGATTATTACATTTTTTCAGTGCTTCTCGGCGTTGTCTAATGGCTTCTTTACATTCTTTAGTGAACCACGGCTTTTGGGTTCTTTTACACTTCGGTGAGGACTTAGGAATGGATTCTTCTGCAATCTCAATTAAGACAGATGTAAATTGTCGAATAGGGTCATTTTCGTTTAGGACGGCATTCCTGTTAATCCTAGCTGTACAAAGTGTTTCCAATTTAGCCCAGTCGGCCTTCTTTAAATTCCATTGTGGAATTGCGTCATCAGTTGTAGCGTTGGTGTTCTTAAGAGAGATTGGAAAGTGATCACTGCTGTGAAGGTCATCAGCGACCTTCCAATTATAATCCAAAAGTAGTGAAAGGGAACAAATTGTCAAGTCGATACACGTGTATGTACCCGTTCCTGGGTGCAAGTACGTCGGAGATTTGGTATTAAATAGACACAAGTCGTGTCAAGTAATATAATCTTCAACCTTTTTGCCCCTGTCGCTTATGTAATTTGATCCCCATAAAATGTTATGGGCATTAAAATCACCAAGTGAAACAAATGGCGCGGGAAGTTGTTGAACAAGCGTGTCTAATTCATTTGGTAATAAGTTGGTGTTTGGTGGTATGAAAATAGAACAAAATGTAATCACTCGATGTAGAGTGACACTCACAGCAATGGCTTGCAAATTTGTGTTTAAAGGGATGACGCTATGTGGGGCTCTATTGTTCACAGCAATAGAAACCCCTCCCGAGGCCCTGTCAACGTTCTGTAAGTATATGTTAAACAGGGAGTAGTTTTTAAGTGTGATTTTATCTGTATCTTTTAAAAAGGTTTCCTGAAGTTATAGTATTGCAGGATCATATTTGTTTAAAAGCAGAAGGATATCATTGTATTTGGCTCTTAGTCCTCGACAGTTCCATTGTATGATGGTGTTCTTCATTATAAGTATAAAGTAGAGATTGTGGAGCTAGGTTAGACTTTTCGCGGAGAGAATCTGTTTGGTTATTTATCTGGAGGAAGTACGGGGATGATTTTCTTGTTGGTAGGTCTGGAGCTACTTTGAGAACATGGAGCAGTTTCTTCTGCATCCATGCTCTCAATGTCTCCAAACCTGTTATAGAATTTGATGGGGTCATCTGACCCCTTGTGCTGCCTATTTCCTTGAGATCTGTTTTTATTCTTTGGTGACCTCGGTGGTTGGCTATTATTGAAAGTTGTTTGGGTAGATGCCTTGTTTTTTGTGCTTGGTAATGGGGGTGTTAGTGCTTGATGTTGACTCGGGTGGATCTGTCTGCGTTTGAGCGTCCTTCGTTACTTTGGGATTGTTCTTCACTACAGTGGAGAAGGATGGGCCAGGAAGAGATGTTTTTGCCTGGACAAGCTTTCTGGCCTCTGGATAGGGAATGTTGGATGTGTATTTAACCCTCTGTATTTCTTTCTCCTGTTTCCAGGTATCACAATCCTTGGAATTGGCGTGGTGCTCCTTTCCACAGTTGACACAATGCGGAGTTGCTCTACACTCAGCTTCCTGGTGAGAATGGTCTCCGCATCAGCCACATATTTGTCTTCTTGAGCAGCGATCTTCATGATGGCCATACTTTTGACACTTATAGCATCGAAGTGGGTTTGGAATATATACATCAAATTTCACTTGCAAAGACCACTCTGGGTACTGTTGGTTTATTGAAGGTGAGTATAATGGTGTTGGTGTCCTGCAGGTTGTTGTTACGTTTGATACGTATTCTACGAACTGCAGTGACACCTTCGTTTTTCATCCCTTCAATGATGTCTGTGTCGCTGACCCCAGCCAAGTCTCGACAGCGAATGACGCCTTTGGATGTATTGAGTGTTGTGTGGGCGAACGAAGCTACTGGAATGTCGAAGAAAGCTTTCATTTTCCTGAGGTTTTCTGTTTGACCTCGTCGCTCACATTCAACAAGTAGGTGTCCCGATTTCAACTTTTTAACACTTTTTGGTGTACCAATAAATCCCGTAATTGTGTTTTCTATTACAAAAGGAGAGAGTACAGGAAGCGGTTTTGAGGCATCTTTAGACTGTATCACCATGAAGCGTGGAAATGAATCCACACCGCATAGTTCGTCATCTGAGTCAGATCCGGTTTTGGTGAGTTTCAGTTGATTTTATTTGGAAGTTTCCATGTTGGCGTGTTTAAAATTCAGCACCCTTGCTCCCCGCCCACCAAAGAGCCCAACAAGGGGACACTTTTCAAGTGCCAGGGATGCACAGATGTTATACTCAGTCGGTAAAATTACCTCCCGATTGACCCGTTAAGCCACCGCCTTCTAGGAAGTCTTCTAAGACTTAGGAAAGGGAAAGTTAAAGTTATAGAACGTATGGGCAAAGGTGGTATCAAGAGAGATACAAGGAGAAAGATAAAGAAAGTAAGCGAGTAAATAAAGACCTCCTAGGGCTCGGCGTGACCAGCCGATTTGTCGAGACCGGGCCCATCCCGACCACCCGTCTAGAAGAAGTAGAGGCCAAGGTAGTGTATTGCATCGGAAAGCCTCTGCTCAACTACCAGGATCTTTTCCTTCCCCGACACGGGTCGCAACCCACGGCAAACAGGTTGCCTCTACTTAGTAGTCTCTTACGACACGTAGGGAGGCACGTCGGGCCTATTCTACAACCCCGGACCCGCAGGGGGGTCGCCAAAAGGTGAACAAATTATACAAACATTAATATCTAAAGCAATAACACCACAATAGCTTCGCTATCGACTTCATGATTGATGACAAAAATTTATATAACCTAATAAATAAAAAAGTGTTGTTAAAAATTATCTCGATTTAGCAGAAACTTATGACACCGACTGCACCGTAAGAGCATTTGAGTATGTTGAGTATCTCGACGAAAATTCTAATGAACCAAATAAGGCTGGCGTTAGAACATTTAATACCAGAGACGACGATGTATTTCTTTACCTTACAAAGCAATATTGGAAGTTCGTGGCCAGATTATGACAGTAGCTCATCCACCTGTCGCAACAGATTTGTTACAATTGACTCTGTCGGAGGTAAAATGTTCGTCCAAGTTTGAGTTTAATTTGTAACCTTAATATAATTAAGGATGACAAAATATATTGTAAAAGAAATATATTTGACTGATGGTGACGTTAAAAAATTAGCAGCTGCTGTTACTAAGCACAGGCAGGTATCATTAAAAGTAAAACCTAACACCGAAGGTGTTGCCGAAGGTGTTTCCAAAGGTACGTTAATAAAATTAATGTTAACCAAAAAACAAATAAATAAATGCGATCGCAAAAAAGCCAGTATTTGGTACATTATGATTAGCAGCAGCGTCATGTGCAGTATTTGGCGCAACGAAAAAGGCTGTCTCAGGCGATGGTATAAAGAAAATTTTTGTCTAAAGATAAATGTAATGCCTAAACGAAAAACAGCAAAAAGAAGACAACAACGAATAAAAGACACGATCGAGGCGAAAAACAAACAAAGGTGGATTAATAGGACGTTGCTGGCGGGAGTAGCGGGAAGTCTATTGCCAAATCTGTTAGGAATAGGCCGAGGACTAACATTACCAGGAACTCGGCCGCGTTGAGTAACTTTGATATACCTGATAAGCTAAAAAAGTAAAAAATTTCCGTGGAGTTTATTCTAAAGATGAACTTAACGATGCGATTGCTGGTGGCTCGTGTGTGATAAATATACAAGATTTCAATGACGGATCTGGCATACATTGGGTAGCTGTTTGTAATAATAATTATTTTGACTCATTTGGACTTTCACCAAGTGACGCAATAAAAATATATATAAACAAAAATATAAAATCATAAATTATTCGTCTAATCAAATTCAGCCTGTTGGAACTTATGCTTGTGGATATTATTGTATAATGTTCATTAAACAGATGAATAAAAATCCAGATTTTTTTAAAATTTATTTTACAGTCTGACAAGCAACCTTCTCACGCCAATGATGAAATTGCAATTAATTTTGTATAAACTTACAAATATAAAATGTCAACATATTGTTTCAAAAAAGAAAAAAAAAAAAAAAAAAAAAAAAAAATGGAATAATGCTGAAAAGTGTTTGTGCAATCTGTGGGAAAAGAAAAAGTATGTTTTTAAAGTACTTATCACCAGCAACAAAGTTGTCCGGAGCCGGTTGTCCATGTCCTGACAACATCAAGAAAGTTATTTTAGTAGATGATTAATAAATAATGAAATGCAAGTGAGATTGTGATAGAGATCTCTGTCTGGAGCTAAAAAAAAGTGTTACATATTGTCAGAAATACAACAACAGAGAAATAATTGGAACAGGTATAGATATACACAAATTGATTGGCAAATTACCAAAACCAAAAGGCGGTTGGACATTGCCAGGCCATAAATATACTGGACCTTATAATCCTCTTGATAAACAACTTGACGAGAACGATAATCCGCTGCCAGGACAAGAGTCTTACAATCAAGTTGATGCAATAGCAATGCGCCATGATGTCTGCTACCGGGACAACGAACAAGATAAGCACAGCTGTGATAAAGTAATGTTAGACGAACTTCGTGATATGAAACCTATGAGAGCGTGTTGACCGAAAGTTGGTGCAGAGTTTTATTGGATCAAAATATAAATTAGGCCTCGGTAAAAAGGAATTGTATGATGATCTTATCTCAGAGCTACACAAACCTAAAAAGGAAGCTTACGCGACGTAAAGTTGTCGCAAATGCCGTTGTTGATATCTGGGCGATAGATTTAGCTGATGTTTCAAATCTAGCTGAATTTAACATTGGTGACGATGGTGCTCCAAAACGATATCATTTTAATGTTGTAGATGTTTTTAGCAAATATGCTTTTAGTGTACCTGTTTCAGATAAGACAGGAACGTCGATAACTGATGCGTTAAAACAAATAATAACAAGTACAGAAAGAAAACCAAATAGGATCTGGACCGATCATGGAGCAGAATTTTTTAATAAAATATTTGAACAGTTTTTGGAACAAAATAATATAAAAAAATATGTTACAGGAAATGAAGGTAAAAGTGTTGTCGTCGAGTGATTTAATCGCACACTAAACGAAAAAATCCACATATATTTGACAGCTAAAAATACAAATAAATATATTGACAATCTACAGAGAATTGTTGACGAATATAATAACACGAAACACAGATCAATAAAAATGTCGTCAAACTACGCAATTAAAAATCCAATATTAGCAAACGAAAACATGCATCGCAGACAGAAATTTAAAGTTGTTGATAAAGTTAGAATTTCTCTGACGAAAAAAAAAAAAACATTTGAAAAAGGATTTACTCCAAACTGGAGCATAGAAGTATTTGTTGTTGATAAAGTACTTTTAACAATACCAGTGACTTATTCGTTAAAAGATTTATTAGGTGAACCTATAACTGGCAGTTTTTATGTACAAGAACTTCAGAAAACCGAACAAGATATATTTTGTTATTGAAACAGTTATTAGGAAACGCGGCGACAAAAGTTTAGTTAAATGGAGAGGATATAGCGATAAATTTAATAGCTTTGTACCAACTAAGTCGATTTCAATCACGAAGTGATCTCATAATGTTATTATAAATTTGTTCGTACTTCATCAGTACAGATTTACATTTGACAGGTCTACACAAGGAAATTAAATGTAAATTTCTTGCATTATCAGTTAGCATCAAATGAAATATTTTAACAAAAATAAAATCGTATTTTATATTTCTTTGCTGGCCACTTATTTGTAGATTTAGAAAAGGTTTTATAAGTTGCCAAAATATCTGTTACTCTGTAATAGTAAAATTAATTTTTGTTTTTTTTGCGATATGATACTTAACATTATATCTTCCAGTTGTCGGTCCACTGTAATTGTTTTTGTTAACAACGTCAACAACTTCATCTTCATCGTCATTGTTGCACAAAATATCATCTTCACTATAACCAACAGATTTATCTGAGATTACGTTATATTTTGGTATAAAATTGTCGTTGAGGACTTTGTCGCTGGCGATTTTATTGTTAGTGATTGCATCGTTGGCGACTTTGTCGTTAGTGATTTTATCACTTGCGATGAAATCTCTAGCATATATATCAGCAAGTCGTTTCATTAAGTTCATATTATAAGATATCTTTATCTAATTTATGATAATAATGGCCAGCAAAACGAATCTCCCGATGTAAAATATCATCAAAAAGTTGATATTTTAAATTACAAAGAACTAGCCGAAGCAGTACGAAAATGTTTGTCAGGATATAGTGTTTATTCTGTTAATGTTATTATAATGCAAGGCAAATCTGATAAAATTCTCCTAACAGCAGCAGAAAAAATTAAACTTCATAATAGTTCGTTTATAACACTAAAATTTGATAAAGATGATATTTTGATGTTTGCACATAATTGTCTTACTAAGACAGAATTAAGAAATATTATTAATCGTCAGATTTGAAAATAAATCTTTCAACTGTTAAAGTTGATGTTGCTGTTTTAGTTTTACCGTCAGCTACATCTTTTATTGATTTGCTGTCAAGTTTCAGATATTTTGCAGCAGCTGTCATTGACTTAAATTTCATTTTTTCACCAGTTTCAAGATTTACTGAAACAACTGATTTAGCAAATCTACTACCGCCAGCATCTCCACGTCGGGTATTTTCCTTTGGTGTTACTAAATCTAAATTTTCAATTCTATTATCAGTTTTAATCCCATTTTTATGATCAATAACCAAATCATTAGGTATTGGTCTGTTAAATATTTCATAAATAAACCTATGTGACAGATAATGAACTTGATCTGTTTTGTTCCACGAACTATTACAAACAGGTATCCACTATTTTGGAAATTCCCTAATACTTGTTTTGTTTTTATATTTCGAGTAATTCCTCGATCATTAGCTTCATATAAATCAAACGCAGAATGAGGTTGAAACTGACTTTGTAATGATAAATGTTCAATATTATCATCCGTAATTGCGGTATTTACTCGATGCACTCGCTGTCCAGCTGGAATGTATCCGCAGAACAAAGTATAAATAACATCTTTTCTAAATATTTCAACTCTTTCTGTATTATCTCCTTTCACTGAGATTTTAATTCCAGATGGTGTTAATTTACCGAAAGGTATTTGATATTTTATATGAATAACCGAACCAAGTGTATTTCAGCCGTAATGATCATAAATCGGATGTACATGATATTCTTCTTGTTCCTCTGCTGTCAATCTAATGTAAATCAAATTTTCTGACATTATTCACATAGCATTGTTTCATATCTCTATTTGAAAAATACATAAAAATCAATTAAATATAAAAATACTATATATATAATACAATGTTAAAATTGCGCGATATTGCCAAGAAGAGCATTATCAAAGCAGAAAAAATTGCTACAGCATTTTCTGACTATGATAACAGTTACAAAATTGATAATCAAAATGTTTTAGCAAATTTTAACTCCACAAATATATTTCATCTTTTACAACCTGTTATAACTCAAGTGCAGTACCATATGATTTTATCAAAGTTACATGCAATCGAAAAGGATGTAATTGACATAATTATTGAAAACACAAATTTCGACAGTGAAATTTCTGAGCCATATCTAACAGACAAATCGCGAAAAATATTAACTGGAACAAATATTTCCTCTGTCGCTGATGAAATACACCAAGAAATAAATAAAAAAAATTGGACGAATTTACTGCATCAGGATAAGGCTGGAAATTTGAAATGATAAAAGAAGTTTTATTTCACACAATGAAATATAACATACTTCGTGGTAGTTCTTACGTTGATCTTCCTCAAAAAATTAAAAACAAAAAATGTTGTATAAATGTCAGAAACAATGATGACCAATGTTTTCGCTGGGCAATTTTATCTGCTAGACATCCTCAGAGTGACCACAGCGATCGGGTTGAAAAGTATTTACAGTACAAAATTGAACTAGATTTTAACGGGATAACATTTTCAGCAGCAGAAAATCATATACCAAAGTTTGAAAAACAAAACAATATTTCAATAAATGTTTTCAGACTAGATGATAAGGAAAATGTTTATCCAAGATATATTTCAGCGACTGGTACACAAAAGACAATAAATTTATTATTTTATAAAGGACATTATTGTTGGATAAAAGACTTTAATGGCCTAGTTGACAAATAATATAATAAAAATAAAAATAAGAAATGTTTCTGTTACAGATGTTTACAAGGTTTCCCTAAAGATGAAAAACTGCAAGAACATCTCAAATACTGTGTTAACGTTCAAAGAATAACTGCCAAGCGAAAAAAAAAAAAAATTGTTAAAATTTAAAAATTATGATCATAAGCTAAGTATTCCTTTTGTTATTTATGCCGATTTTGAGTGTCTTCTTGTTCCTGTGGTTGGCGCAGAAAATAATCCAAATCAATCAAGTACAAGAAAAATACAACAACATGTCCCTTGTGGAGCAGCTTATAAAGTAGTTTGTTGTGCTAACGATAATTTTTCAGGTCCAGTAAAGTTATACAGATGTAAAAATAGCGAGTCTGAAAGTCCTGCCGTATGGTTACTAAAAAATTTAATAAACGAAGTTAATAAGATTTCTAACAGATTATTCAAAACGGCTCCAATGGAAATAACATCCAAACAACAACTTGATTTTGATAATGAAGTTAATTGTCATATCTGCGAAAAACCTCCGTCTGAACAAAGTTCAGGTGATAAGGTACGAGATCATCGTCATCTGACCGGTCAGTATCGAGGAGCAGCTCATAACAGTTGCAATTTAAAATTTCATGCTCCAGATTTTATTCCTGTAGTTTTACATAACTTTCGTGGCTATGGCAGTCATATAATTGTAGAAGCATTTGGCAACGAGTAAATTAAATCTAAACTGAGATTAAATAATACAATAAAATGTATTCCAAATAATTTTGAAAAGTATATGTCAGTCACGCTCGGCTAATTACTTTTCATTGACAGCCTGCAATTTATGGCAGCATCATTAGATGAGCTTGTAAACAGCGCCGGCAGCAATTGCAGTGATCTAAAAAGTTGCTTTTATGAAAACTACGTAGATCTAACAAAAAAAATGGTATCTTTCTATATGAGCATCTCGACGACTGGAGCAGATTTAATAAAAGTTCTCTTCTTGATAAAGACAAATTTTACTCGCAACTCAAAAATGAAAATATTACAGATGAGGAGTACAAGTATGCACTAGATATTTGGAATAAATTTAGCTGTGAAACATTTGGTGATTATCATGATTTATATTTGAAAACGTGTAGATGTTTTCGAGAGTTTTCATAAAGTTAGGCATAAAAATTAGGGATTAGATCCCTGCTGGTATTATTCTGCTCCGGGAGTGTCGTGGGACGCTCTACTAAAAACAAGTAAGATAGAACTGGATCTCTTGACAGATGTTGATATGTTTAATTTTATTGATAAAGGTATCAGAGGCGGAATTAGCGTTATAAGAAAAAAATATGCAGTAGCTAATAATAAATATCTGAAAACTTATGATAAAAATCTTCCATCAAATTACATTATTTATCTAGATTCGACAAAATTCGATTGTTGATAAGCTAGTTCCAAATTTGCTAAATAAAAGAAATTAAGTTATCCATTACAAAAATTTAAAACAAGCAGTAGATGCTGGACTAATTCCGAGAAAAGTCCAATGAGTACTAAAATTTAATCAATCGAGATGGATGTTAAATTATATTGACTTAAACACGAAACGTCGTGCTGTGGCTAAAACTGACTGAGAAAAACTTTTCAAGTTAATGAATTATTCTGTGTTCGGTAAGACGATGGAAAATATAAGACGGAGAGTAAATATTGAAATTGTAAATGATATAAATCGAAGAAATAAATTAGTTAATGATGATGGTTTTGTCAGTATGAAAATTTTTAATGAAAATCTTTTTGCTATACAACGATGAAAGACAAACTTAAAGTTAAATAAACCAATTTATCTTGGTGCAGCTGTACTTGATATATCAAAGTGGCTAATGTACTATTTTCACTATAATTTTACCAAAAAGCAGTGGCCAGATTCGGAATTGTTATTTACTGATACAGACTCGCTAGTTTATAATATAAAATGTGAGGATGTCTATCAAAATATTTATAGACACCGTGGTCTATTTGATGTATCAGATTACCCAGAAAGTAGTGGATTTCATGACGTTATTGGCAAAATGAAAGATGAGTTTATGTTTGTGCTAGTTAGAGAATTTGCCGACTTGGAAGTAAAATGTATGCTGTAATTTTAGATGACAATAAACTGACAAAAAAGCAAGAGGTATTCCTCGTGGGTACCTACAAAAATGTATGACATTTGATGATTTTAAAGCAGCATTAAATAATAGTGTCAGTTTTATTAAGACAAATGTTATCAGAACAAATCGTCACAAACTTGAAACAGATACAATTATAAAACGTGGACTAAGTAATTTTGACGATAAAAGATATTGTGAGGACCGAATTAATACTCTAGCTATTGGTCAGTATGCAAGTACTAAAAGTAATGACATATTAGACATCATCTTTAATTAACTTTGTCTAAACTTTAGAAGTAATGTTCGAAAATTTAACGTTAGCTGATGGAGTTAATAGCAAATTAAAACATTGATGATTGACGGCCAGCAATTATCATTTGAATTTAATAATGAAATTTCAGGTATCTGCTTTAGTAAATTTGATAGAATTAAACTCTCGCTTATCAGATCAGATGATAGTAAATATTTTGATTATCTTCAAAAATTACGTTAACTTATGCTGAAATACAATAATTTTCATGATCCGATCAACTAGCAACAATACACAAAAATTAATATCGACTTAGACCGATCAAAAGTTTTTGTAAGAGGTAGTATCTTCTCAGTAAGATAGCAATGAAAGAGCTATTTGAATGTCATAGAAAAGTAAGCGGAAAAATTAAATTTTATTTATATAAGCATGATAATAAATTATTTCTGATATCAAATGTTGAAATTTTAGTTATTGGAGAAGTAATATAACTCTGAATATCTTATTGTATGTTTTTAAAAAGGGAGATAATGCTGTCTTCCAGTTAGTGTAAATCATTTTGTGGTTATCGGACATATTATATATAGCTAATGCAGGACATTTTGTCAATTTCCAGACTCTGAAAGTCTGTCTGTAAGGCGCTGTATTAATGAATATCGTCTGGTACGATGCACATCTCCACTTATTTGTAATGTTTTCTTCTGAAGGAAAATACTTATTAATCAGATCCCC
>JAECUM010034553.1:0-17585 GCA_016617855.1 Megalonaias nervosa
ATATATATATATATATATATATAGATAGATAGATAGATAGATAGATAGATAGATATTTCTGAATAAATATTATTTCTGAATATATAAATATATTTCTGAAATCTGAAGAAGAAAAATATTTGCAAAACATATAATCACATCACAACCCGATATGAACCCCCAGGTTGCCAAACGACATCCTAGCAAGCTCAGGGGAATTCGAAATAATCCCCATATGAACCCCTTGGTTGCAAAACGGCATCCTAGCACGCTCAGGGTTATTCTGAATAAGACAAACACAATCCCTATGTGAACCCCTAGGTTGCCAAACGACATCCTAGCAAGCTCAGAGGATACATATAAGGACTGCACAATCCCCATGTGAACCCCTAGGTTGCCGAACGACATCCTAACAAGCTCAGAGGATACATATATAAACATATAATCACATCACAACCCCATGTGAACTTCTAGGTTGCCAAACGACATCCTAGGAAGCTCCGGGGTATTCGATATCAGACAACACACAATCCCCACATGAACCCCTAGGTTGCCAAACAACATCCTAGCAAGCTCAGAGGATACATATATAAATTTAATTCTAACTTATCTCTAAGGGATAGCACATACACAAACAGGGGCCTTCTCTACGTTCAACAGATTTTGCACACTCTCCCCCATAATCAACCCCGGGGGGTAGAGAAGTGCACCCACCACGTGGTGACATGGTGGGAGAGTGTGTTTCTTCTGTTGAATTTCGAGCGAATGGGTCGCGGACCCCCAATTATTATTAGAAAAATTGGCATTCTACCGCCACCCCCGACAATATGTCCTTTACGGGGAATCGAACCCTAGACCTCGAGTACAAGAGTCAGAAGCGTTAACACTGGACTAAGAGCTTCAGTTATAAATATACGTTTGAGAAATAATTATATAGTTACCTAACCCTGACTCTGTCAACGACGATAAGTATATACACCAGATTCTGTGATTATCATATACTACCAGATTTCTGAATAAAATAAATCGCGAAAATCTGCAATTTTACACATTTCTGCCCCGTGATATAATCACGGACTAAGTCAAGGAGAAAATATATATATATATTCCAAGCTAACAGAACTGTGCTAGTAAATGCGTTGGATCGATATTATTCAGGTTCTATCCGCGTGCAGTCTAGACAAAAAAAAAAATCGATAATGACTATCGCACACATGGCTAATATGAAATACCTATGGCGCGGTTCACCGTGATTTCATCACCGTGATTTTATCACGGAATTCAGTATCATCTTGACAACGTCAAAGGATAAAATCACGGAATTCAGATTTTTGTGTTTGATCATATGAAATAAGTAGATTCCTCAGACTTCAGTGTCTGAGAGATTAGACGATATATTACTAAATACAAATGTGTGGCCATGTACGCAATAACAAAAGGGAGATAACTGCGCACTTACTATATCAACCAGGACAGATTTATCTCCCTTCATTGTGCATAAAGAAATTTGATCTTTCGCTTAAATTTTTTCGAAAATGCTGATTTGTATATAATATCAGTGACATTATGCATTGATCTCGAGTGAATGCCAAAATATTTACCTGCCGCATTCATTGATGGGAAAATTATTTCTTCACCAGTCTCTGTATTTACAGATTTAACAGCCCTCTTTCCAAACATTTTGCATCTCCCAGTATTTCCACATGCAGAATTCTGACTCTGTGTAATAATTCGTAAATTTCCTAAGAATTATTAATTTTATTACCGTCAATATGATCAATTACAAGTCCATCTTCGATGACCCCATGAAAACATTCAAATACGAACCTATGTGATAAATATCTTTTTTTTTCAACAGGAAATCTTAGATAACCAAGAATTTCAACAGTACCAACTGGTTTATTTAATCTGCAGTTCCTGATGACACCATCACGAGATGCTTCATAATTTTTAATTATTGGATGTTTCACAAATTTGTTTTGCTCCATTCATATAATATTATTTGTCTAAATGATTATTTTGAAAATTTAGCGAGATAGTCTTCAGCGTTTTTTATGGGGGATTCATTATTACATTTTTTATCATAATATCGTTTCAGCTTGCTGTATCTTTTACCACCACACTGTACACACAACTGAATTTTTCCTCGTACACCAACACCACATCGCAAAGAAGGTTTCGGTCCTAGACTACCTCTGCGAAAACGTTGCATGTGGATACCACAGAATTCAGAGAAAATCCTATCATTAACCACTTGCATTTGTTATTTGCTTCAATCATGATATGTATATAATTAAAATCTAATTAAACATATATTTGCCTTAATTATAGCATGGAGGAATTTGAGAGATTATCCGCAATTGAACCTTCCAGAGCGAGATTCGATCTTGACAAACTACCAAAATCTAAATTTAGTTTTTCGATGCAAGATCTAGCTTTGATAATAGCGATATAACTGATCGTATCCGTGAAGCTAAAAAAGAATTTCACAACGATGGTGCGGCTCATACTTGGTCAACATTTAGAATCATGAACGACACCAAAGGTGTTGTCGATGTTAGTATGAATGACGAACGAAGAAGAAATATTATCAACTATCTTGATAATCAAAGATATTTTATTCTGATAAAATTTATTGTGCAGACAGATGACAACATTTGGATTATCCGTTACAAACGTGACCCTGTACGGCTTCATACTGGAAATAATACTGTTATGTTAAATAAAAAATCCAAACCAGGAACATTGACTGGTATTGATAAACCATATTTTGAACGAGCGTATCCTGTAACTGCAGTTATTTATGCAATATATCTGCTAAATGATAAACCTAGCGTTAATGATCTCAAACCAATAAAATTGTCTTGACAGGGTCAAAGCTGAATTGCGTAGCTGAGCGAGTTATAGAACATTTCTCAAAAGCGGTACACGGAAACGGTTTAACAGATGTAAGAAGTAAAAAAATAAATAATTGGGAAGAAACAGTTTAAGATACCGGAGCATCTATCAGCGACGTTGCTAAACTAGAAAAGAAATTAAAATTCCCAATAACAGTAAAAACACTCACCGGAGAGATTTTGTATAAGTCGAAATATACATCAAGAGGAGCTCCTATAACAATCATTGATCATAACGCATACGCATGGACGTCCACGGTAACAATATTTCCACGAGATAGAACAGTTAAATTTTACAGCGATTATATATTCGATTTTATCAACGATATTAGTAAGAGTGACCCTGTGTCCGTGTGGTTATTTCGATGTTCAGAATCCGTAAATTATGATCAGTTTGTACGACCTAGCGGTGACATTTATCGTGCAGAGTCACTCCACGAAGAAATGAAAAATATTGCTCGGAAATATACCCCTGACAATGTCAAGGTTGAACAATTACTAAATAATTGTTTCACCGTTCCATCGGTTGCTGCCCACGCTGCTTAGGAGAAAAATTCATGGAAACCGACACGATTGGAATTTCTTGTTGATATCTAGCGGAGTTGTATCGAATACGGACACGTTGGATTGTGGAATACTAAATACGATCATAAAGATATTATATCGGTTGATATGGTAGCGTGTTATCCTGGAAATTTTCTTGGATACGGAGAATGTTCTGAATACTTTAAAAGATTCGGACATCCCACACACGAGATGACCAGAGTTGCAATAAACGGACTCTTATCAAATTTGGACTTAACTGGATTCACCTGTATAGAGTCATTCGAGTTTGCGGAAACTCTGCATCCAATTATTTATGTTTGGTTTGGAAGACATTTCTCAGAAAAATATTGGGCTCCAATAGTACTATTACGATATATGCTTGATACTGGAATTTTAGTGTCGTTGAACGTAAACGAAGCCATTATATGGTATCGTCCACAGAAACAAGTTTGGTTACCACAGCAAAAGAAATATTCCCTGACAGAGTCAGGTGATGAAAATCCTGATATGATTGATTATGAAAATAAAATTGCAAAAGATCTTGGTAGAAAAATAATTGGTAAATTTACTCAAGGAGGATCATATGATCATAAACGAATGTGTAGAAGATTAATTATGCATGATGCTGATGATTTTATAATTGCTGATACAACGGGAAAAAACACATTTGTGAATCGGAGTAATGCTTGTTTACCAGACGGAACTAAATTCGGTACAATCGTGATCTATATTGATGGTGAGTCACCGCAATTCACTCATTTAAGATCTTTGATGCTAGCTTACGTTTCGAAAAATATATACCCCGGATTATCATCTGGGATGAAATTTGTACGGTATCGTTAGAAACATTAAAAATATTTCTTGATTGTTTACTGACAAAAAATACTGCTGTGAAAATGTGCGGCGATCATGGTCAACCGTAACCTTTTGTTGGGCAGTCTCCGCACGAATGGTTAGAAACGTTTGTTGATTACTATGAGGAGATAACCGATGATCATAGAGCTATTGATGATAAGTAGTGTAGTGGGATAGTATAGGGACAATGGGAATTAGCATTCCAGACCCCCTGGGATAGTATGGTGACACGATTTATAGGGAAAGACAATCACCCTGGGATAGTATGGGGACAATGGGATTTTTGTATAGCGACTAGCACACCCTGGGACTGTATAGGGACAATGGGAATTTTGTATAGCGACAACAGGAATGGAACAGGTAGAGTGACGTCACGGTACTGGACAGTTGCAACAATATTGCAAGTACCGTGACGTCATGCCACCTGTGTCATTTCTATACAAAGTGTGTAGAGACTGAGACATACATATACTAATGCAAGCCCGAGATTTATATATAAAGCATTACCTAGACCTGAAGTTATGTTGACGGTGTTCATAAATTTGCATAATTATAATGATGCTATAAATAGTCATAATCAAGGAAAAGACTAACGCCAAAATGGATGTGACTAAAAGTAACGCTAAAATTACGAAATTGTCCCAGAATTTAACGGAGACTAAACATGTCCCTGAACATTAGGTTACATTGGTTTAGACTAAAAGTAGTACTAAAATTACGACATTGTCCCGGACTACAGTGGAGACTGAGAAAATCTGGAACATTAATATTCAAATGACTGTGACTAAAAGTAACGCTAAAATTACAAAATTGTCCCAGAATTTAACGGAGACTGAACATATCCCAGAAGATTAAATTATATTTGTTTAGTTTAAAAGTAGTACTAAGATTACCAAAATGTCCCAAACTCTAGTGGAGACTGAGAAAAACTCCGGAAGATTGTATTCAGATTGCCGTGACTTAAAATATTGCACTAAATTTCCGAAAAATTTAGCGGACTTGAATGGAAACTGATAACTAGCCAGATGTTTTGGTTGTCAGAAATGGCAAAGACAAAGTGTAGCACTAAATTCTGAAATTGCACCGGACTTTAGCGGAGACTGAAAATAATCCATAGATAAATTTTAAAAATGTTACCAAGACTTAAAATAGTACTGAAATTATTTAAACTCATACCGACCTTCGCGGAAACTGGAAAATTGTAAATAAAAAATTAAAATAAGCGATACTATAGCGTCAATGGGAATTAGCATTACGGGACCCTACTTTGTACTACAGCGTCAAGATTTATAGCGTCAAAAGGCACACCCTGGGACACTATAGCGTCAATGG
Source organism: Megalonaias nervosa (assembly GCA_016617855.1). Lineage (NCBI taxonomy): Eukaryota > Metazoa > Mollusca > Bivalvia > Unionida > Unionidae > Megalonaias > Megalonaias nervosa. The sequence goes on from JAECUM010034553.1 coordinate 5,610, forward strand.
GAATTTTGTATGGGAACAATAGGAATGGAACAGGTAGGGTGACGTCACGGTACTGGACACTTGCAACAGAGAATAATGTTTTTGTGAGTTAAACATAAATTATACAACAACTACAATTTCTTTTTGGGCAAGAAAGAATAAATCTTTTCGAGGCAGTGGAGTGACCCTGAAAAGGGTCTTTGTCGCGAACGCATAAAACACACACACTATACTATCCACACCAACGAATGCGAATGCATAAAACACACACCTATTTACTCTCCACACCAACGTACGCGAATGCATAAAACATACACACTATGCTATCCACACCAACGAACGCTAATGCATAAAACAGCCATATATACTATCCACACCAACGAAGGAGAATGCATAAAACACACCTATATACTATCCACACCAACTTACGAGAATGCATAAAACACACACCTATATACTATCCACACCAACGTACGAGAATGCATAAAACACACACCTATATACTATCCACACCAACGAATGAGAATGCATTGAACACAAACCTATATACTATCCACACCAACGTACGAGAATGCATAAAACACACCTATATACTATCCTCACCAACGAATGAGAATGCATAAAACACACACACACACACACACACACACACACACACACACACACACACACACACACACACACACAACGTAAACTTAGTTCAAGAGGACACTTCTGAACGGTGTGTGATGTGCAAGTTAGTGACTAAACAATTTAGATTTGCAACTGGAGTACGACCATCTCTTTGCAGAAAGTACATTTATTGCCTCCGACAAAAAGAGGTATTGAAAACGGACTACCACTCCCAGAAGAACCACTTCCTTCAGGACAGGACAGGACCATGATCGACATCCCCGATAGACCATTCCGTGAAGACATTTGTGTGACTGTGCCAAGGAGTGTAGAGACTCTAAGAACATTACACACTGTCCCTACAATTCCACCTCTTGATCACCACAAATGTTGTACAGAGACTTGTTTATATTCCACTATGATCGTTTTGATGTTTCTTATATTCATGTACTTAGCCATTTGGCTTTTATGTATTTTTGTCTTTCGTGTTGTTCACGTTTAAAGATGGTAATAAACGTGTCCTGAAAAAAGTATAAAAACTCTTATCTGGTCTGTCTTCGTGTCAAAAGTGACATTTCTTACACTACTATGGCTACCTCTACTGTCTCTGCTCCCTCTTCCTCCACTGTCAAACACGTGGATAGGACTAGTTGGGAGGCCTTGTATCTTCGTCATCCCTTTAACTTGCTCATTGCCGGACCTAGCGGTTCAGGCAAAACCGAATTTGTCAAACGTTTGATCGAACATAAACCTCATTTGATCGATCGTCCACCTCAACGAATCGTGGTGTTACAAAGAGTGGCAATCGGCGTACAGCCTTCTGCGAGAAAGTCAACGCGATTCCATCGTCTTTGTGGAAGACATTTCTGGCGAAGACGACGGGATCGTGTCTGACCCTAGTCAAACTCAATTGGTTATTTTTGACGACATGTTAGGAGAAGACAAAGAAGAAATTAAACTCTGGTTTACGCGCAAAGGGCATCATCGTAATGTCAGTGTCATTTACATCACCCAAAATTTGTTTCAACAAAATAAAGCCCATCGTACCATCAGTCTCAATGCTCATTATGTGGTATTGTTTAAAAGCCCTAGAGATAAATCGCAAGTACAAGTCTTAGCCAAACAGTTAGGAACGCCTTGGCTGATTCATGCGTACGACGATGCCACTCAAACCCCACACGCTTATTTATTCGTGGATTTAAAACCCACTACTCCCGATTATTTGCGATTTCGTACCCATCTGTTTCACCACTGGTGACAAGACGGAGGGCCTGTCGTGTACACGTCCCCTTCGTCGACTTAATCACAATCACCAAAAAAATGTCTATAAAACCCTCGGTCACTTGGGGTCTCTCTCACACAGCGTCAACATGACGTCCCTTCAGTCTTATCTTCCCATTAAATTGATTCGTGCCTTGTACGGTATTAGTGGCGAAAAAATCCACAAATACGTGCTCGCATCTTAGAAGCTAGTCTCAAAGAAGTCTTACGATGGTTTACGGTGACAGCACGTCAATTACTGCAAGGCATCATTCAGATTCCACATCAAAGCAAACGTTTTTTTTTTGAGAGAAACAAAGTAGCCTTGACGCAGTTATCCGATCGTCGCACTGACACTCAAACCATAAAGCAAATCATTTTGAAACCTGGAGGAAGCGGTTCTCTAGGAGGTGTCATCATTCGTTCCCTCTTAAAATGGGATACCAATGCTCCCAAAGTTCTACTCACGAAAAAAGCCACGCCCAAACGTACCCAGAAGAAAAAGAAAAAGAGCAACTGTGTCAAAACCAGGTCACAGCCTCAGAAAAAGAAAAAGAAAAGTCCACAGAAAACAGCTTCTACCCGCAAGAGAGCGTCTCCAAAAACTTCTCCTCCAGCGGCGACACCCTCTTCCTCTTTAGCGGCAGTGGCCGCTGCTTACAAAGTACCTGCCCCCAAAATCAAAGTCCAAGACAGAACGGGTGTGTTACAGAGTTTACTGGAATTGTCCAAGCAAGAACTGTCCCGATTTAGTCCGTTGCGAACTCCTCCAAGACGTGTGATGCCTGTCATCAAGTTGATACGACGTAAAGACTATCAGTGGCGACGCGTTCCAGTATAAAAAGACCTGAGGCAAACGATAGGTTGAGTGTTGTTGTGCTCCTGAACGCCCAAAGATGGCCTCACGAAGAAGTGCACACCGTCACCATCGTCGTTCTTCTGTCCAAAAAGGAAAAGGAAAAAGAGAGGGACAGTCTCGTCATCCAAAAAAACACTTAGTCAAACATCGACGTTAACCGCAGAAAAGACACACTCGTTGAAAGAAAAGAAGAAGTCACCAAAGAGGAGGATGGTTGCCTAGTCTTTTATTACCACACATGATCAAAACTCTTAAATCTATTTAAATCTATGACCACTAGCCAAAATAAAATAAAAGGACGCATGTGAAGCCATGGACTTTAGTGTATGTTGTGCACCAAAAGATGTCGCCTCATCGTCGTTCTTCTGTCCAGAAAGGAAAAAGAAAAAGTTTCGTCATCCGAAAAAACGCTTAGTCAAACATAGACGTCACCCCCAGAAAAGACACACTCGTCCAAAGAAAAAGAGGAGTCAACAAAGAGGAGGATTCTTTATTAATTTTGGAAAACACATCGTCACCTTTATGACGAAGCGATATTCCCCAAAAAAGGATAAAAGACCGTGTGACAAGTCATCGACGTTAGTGTACTTTTTCCTGTGTGCCACGGAACCAACGAACCAACCGAGAAAGATTTCACCCCAAAAGGAAAGAAAAGGAAAGGACTTCCACCTCGTTTAGCCAAACATTTGGACATGTTGTCCGTCCTGTCCAAAGCTCCTCCACCCATGCGAGAAGAATTTATTCAAACTTCCTCCAAAGACGTCATCGATACCGTGTGCGAATGTTGTCTGAATGTCTTGAAAGGTACAATACCTTTGTCTAAACACCAGAAAGAATGCTTAGCCAAACATCGACACGTTCTTCGCCAAATATTCCAAAAGAAAATACCCATTGGTCAAAAGAAAAAGATGTTGGTGCAACGCGGAGGAATTTTGCCTTCTTTTACCAATGTTACTGAAAGGAGTAATGGACACAATAGGAGGACCCTTACCGAAATGAGTAATTGGAACAAAAGGAGGACCCTTGCTGAAAGGACTATTGGGAAACATTCTGGGAGGATGAAGATAAAAAGATCCAAGAAGATGAAAGGGACCTCTGGAGTCAAAAGATCTCAGACGTGATCCTTGAAATCCAATGGACGGACGAAAACTAGCTTTAGTGCCTTACAAACGATGGATGGAATACCATCGTTGGCAAGAACAACGAGCTCCGCATTTATCTCCCGATCCTCATTTGACCCAGATGTCCCAGTTACAACACGAATTGCAATCCTTGATGGATCGCAGCGATTTGTCAGAAACGGAAAAATCGCAACGGTAAGGTCAATTGTTGCAACGACTGTAACTCTTTCACCACAAAGCTTTAGACGAAACAACTCTACCCAGTCTGAAAGATTTTAAGGCCTTGATGAAAAGTTCACAACCACCACCACCACAACTACTACCACTCCCAGTGGTCAAGGCAGATGCAGCCCCACGGTTGCCTGAGGAAGAAGAGGCAAGAGAAGTCTTTCCAACACAGTCAGCAGCTCAAATCCCTAGTAAGATTGCAGCGTCCTTGTTGATCCCCTCCCATACACCGCAACGAGGACTTAAAGCTTCGGTTAAAAAGATGATGTCCAACCCACCTTCGACAGAAGTGAAAAAGAAACAAGGGAAAGCGGAAGTGAAAAAAGAAAAGAAGACCAAAGCCATTCCATTACCACCACCACCACCACTACCACCAAAAGTACCTTCGACTTCTACTCCTGTGGCACATTGGACACGTAAAGCAGTTTCTAAACCACTTCAGAGTACCATCAGCGAAGAGTGGATCACTTATTAAAAAAAGAAAAAAATGGAGAAGTTGTTAGCCAGCATTTACTGCGATCCATCCCATCCTGCAGGTTACGGAGGAGTTCAGAAATTGTATCGTGCTGCCAAAACTCGACTGAAAAGTGTTCATTTACTTCAAGTGCAACGCTGGTTACAAGAACAAGCCACCTACACCTTACACAAACCCATTCGACGAAAATTTTCCAGAAGTCGCACCCGAGTGGAAGGCATCGATCATCAATGGCAAGCCGATTTAGCCGATGTCTCTCATTTGGCCACCTACAATCGTGGCTACAAATATTTGTTTTGTGTCATCTACGTCTTTTCCAAATTTGCTTGGGTCGTACCATTGACTTCCAAATCGAGCAGTGAGTTAGTGCGAGCCCTGCAACTGGTGTTGAAACAAAGCGGGCGTCACCCTCTTCGATGGCAAACTGACAAAGGCACCGAATTTCTGAACCAAGCTTTCAAAAAGAATTGAAGAAACGTGACATTCATTTTTTCACCACCGAGAATCCCGAAACCAAAGCCAGCATCGTGGAACGTTTCCAACGCACCTTGAAAGAACGCATGTAGAAATATTTTACGCATCAATACACTCTCAAGTACATCGACGTCTTGCTACACCTCGTCCAATCGTACAACCAATCTTACCATCGGAGCATTGGGCGTACCCCCAAGAAGTGACCCCCGACAATGAAGTGACCGTCTTCGAGCGCCTGTTTGGTACGTCCCTGACAGTGACTGTCCCCAAGAAGAGTGGAGTGTTGGCATCAGGAGATTGGGTGCGCATTGGCAAAACCAAACGCACTTTCGACAAAGGTTACTTACCCAACTGGACCACCGAATTGTTTCGTGTCACTGAACGAGTGCGTGGCCGTTATCCTCCTGTCTATAAATTGGAAGACATGAACGGGAAGTGTTAAAAGGAACGTTTTACTTGCCCAAGTTACAACGTGTGACCAAAAAAGAAGACGACGTGTACGAGATCGAAAGCATTCTCGATCGAAGAACCCAAAATGTGGGAAAACGACGTGTCAAAGAAGTCAAAGTACATTGGAAAGTATATCCTCCCAGTTTTGACTCTTGGATCGACGCTTCGCAACTCATTGAAAAAGAAGTGATCATCATGCCCTTCAACACAGCCTCAGCTACTGCAGTGACCACTCCTTCCCCCAATTCGTCTCTGCAAGATCTACAAAAGCAACCCTTAAGGGTGTGGTGTGGAGAACGTGTACCTAAAACGCAAATCGTCTTTTTCTGCCAAATCTTTGTGGTGTATTGTGTCATCGGTGCTGCCATTGCCAATTGGAGTTTGCAACAAGGAACAAACAATTGTGGACCATTTTACTTAGCAGTTGCATTGGTTACCTTCTTCCCAATCCGTCTCTGAAATATTCCTCTAATGGAAACAACAACAACGGGAGCCTTGCGTCCAACGTTAGTCCCACATCCAACAGTCACCCTAACCATCCTCTTTTAGACACTCCTCTGACTTCCAATAACCCCTCGGGCACTATAATTGTGGAATTATGAACAACCAATTTTACTTAACGTTACCCAGTGACAGTTCCATGGAGGTGTTTCCCAATAACACTTTGTGCTGTTTCTCGGCCAGATTACCTCAGGCCATCCAATTGGATCACGAAGCCCATTGGGAAGTGGCTTTGGTGGAAATGATTCACCCTACACAAATCAAAAACATCGTCGAAAATCAAAACACTTTTCCGGTAGAAGTTTATGACGAACAAGTGCAACAAGCCTTGGATGAACGCAACAGTGTAGCTGACTCTATGAAAACACAAGACCCCAAAACTAAACGAACCACTTATCGGTTGACCATTCCTGCGGGCTATTATTTTCGTGGTCAACATTTGGTGAACGCTATTTCTACCAAATTCAATGCCGTGCTTGCCAAAGCCTTGGAGAAAACCAGAAAAAGTGTCACCCTAGAGTACCACAAAATAGCTCGTCACCTAATGATGAAATTTTCAGAGGACAAAGTATTGGCCATTACATTTTGCCCTGAATTGTATGACATTTTGGGTGGAGACACTAAGTTGATCAAGATTGCAAACGAAATGCCAGCCATTACTGGTAACTTGGATTTTGCAAAATATTTTAGATTCCCTGTAGAAATGAACCAAGGACTGAATTTGATTTTTGTATACTCCGATGTGGCCGAGTACAACGTGGTGGGACACACCTCCGTACCGTTACTGCGTGTCATTCCTTTCAAAGTGGATTCTGCCACGAACGCTGACGAGGAAGGTGGAAACACCTATCACATTCACCTCGAATTTGTACATCCTCACTATTTGCACGTCAGTATGTCTTATTTCGACACTGTCAACATTACTATAAAAGGAGATCTGGGACAAAATATTTCATTCACCAAAGGGAAAGTCACAGTGAAACTCCATTTTCGAAAACGATTACTCTAACTTTTTGTCAGTCATGTATCCTGTGTACCAAGGAGTCGCTCGACAGCGAGGACATGTTTAGGTGATATGCTCAAATCGGCCTTTCGTACAGTGGTTCCCGTCTTGAAACCGAAGGTGACACGGGGATTGTACTCCTTGAAAGATCCCACGTTGACGCAAGGTAAAGGATTTCTCCAAAATGTCATCATTGACAAACAAAATCCCAAATAAGCTTTCTTGAGAGCAGGCAAAAATGTCTTGCTTCAAACGGGTAAAGACATTTTGGGTCGACTAGAAACTCCTATAAATGCCCTGGGCGATGCCGAGTCAGACATTTCTGCTACCATGCAATGGTGGTATAAAGGCTTGCGTGATCATTCCTGTCCACCATTGACTACTCTAGAGATCTATCGCATCGAAGCTCTCTTAGCCCAGAGTGCGGAGACAAGGCGAAGAAACGGCTACTTGACAGAGCGTTTCAAACAAAAAGTCAGAATTGAATTGATGACTTATCATTACCTGTGAAAAAAAAAACAAACAAACAACAAAACAAAAAAATGGATACCTGGGAACTTTATTACCTTTTAAACAACAGTTCGTATACTGCTTCTTCGAATCCTGTCGTGTGCGCTAAAGATGAACTTCCTCATCGCAAACCTCAAGACCATCAAGCTTATGTCATCAACACGGACGACAGTCATCTCCGAGGAACACACTGGGTTGCCGTCTACTTCCTTCAAGAGGATTGTGTGGAATATTTTGATTCGTATGGATTACCCCCTTTGGAAGACGATATCATTGACTTTATGAGAAGAAATGTCCAGACGACAGGATACAATAATGTGAAGTTACAAGGCACAGATTCCATGGTGTGTTGATAATATTGTGTGTATTTTCTTTATCAATGCAGTCTTGGATATACTTTAGAACATTTAGTGACTTATTTTGATCGTCACTCTTCTAGAAACGATGATAAAGTAGGTCGATGGTTTTGTGACCATTATGGTTATCTCTTGTCTTTAGCTAGGAAACGTAGTGTACATCAATGGCCTCATGACTTCCATCAGTGGAAATCTCACATACTTTCACAACGTTGTCAACCTTGTCAAAAAAAGTTTGTTTGATGTTATTGTTACTTGTTAGTTGTTAGTTGTTGGTTGAATAAAAAATGTTGTGTTTTGGAAAAAAAATGTGTCTGTTGTTTGTTTTCAAAAAGGGCTGTGAATATATGCTCTTTGATTTCTCTCTATCCCTCACCATCACATTCGCTATCATAACGTTTCGACACTAGAACCGAATAGGAATGTTTTCTATCGCGTCCGCGTTTGAACCATATAAAGCGGATTGGTCTCCAGTCTGGTCATCCACTGTTGAAGCCTGAAGAGATAGAGATTGTCAGGATGTTAGTCATAGCCCAAGACCTGATAGAAGAGGTCTTCAGAGAGGAAATCAAGAAAGAACAAGAAGAATGGACAGAGAAGTAGAGACTTCAGAAGCAGAGAGAACAGCAGCAACAACAGCAGCAACAGAAGCAGCAGCAAGAACCAGACAGAGGTTTTGTCGACTGCCTTGTGGACACCAAAGAGTTCTCCTTCTCTTTCCGCAGAAGCATGCCGTATCGTATAGGAAAGCCTGCTGCCAGACGGGTACGCAATCTTAGACACTAAAAAAAAGATTGCCATCACTCCCGTTAACAAAAAAACAGCCCTTTTCAGGGCTACCCCAATACTTTCGAAAAGAAATACTAATTCAATTTGCCAAAACAAATTTGTGTGTTTGTGTCTTTAAAAAATAAATAGAAGTGTGTCTATAAGCACTTCGTTTCTTTTGTCAGTAAACAAAATCCACCCTTTGTTTCTTTGTCTTGTTAAATCGTGCATGTCTGTGTTTGTAAGTAAAAAGTCAACGTGAGTGCTTCTTTTAGCTCCGCGCGTCCATGTTTTGTTTTTGGTTATGGTAAGTTTTGGTGAAAGGGATGTTTTCCTTCACGTTCGTGCTCTAGGAATATTAAGCAGAGCACTCGTCAGTCTGGCTACCATTGTTGACTAGTCAACTTAAAAGCAGATGAGCAGACTACAAAAACTGTTGGAACTTCAAATGCACCTGAAGCATGCCAGACGTCTCCTGGACGAGCTGGCTATGGAGGCTGCTGCAGAAGAAGCAAGGTTGAAAGAAGAGGAGAAAAAAAAGAAGAAAGAAGAGGAGAAAGAAAAGAAAAGATGGATCCTGCCTCACCTCATCATGAGACCTATGTGTGAGGTGAAAGCTGAGGTGAGGACACCTGCACAACCAGTGCCGCCTCCTCAACCACAGCCACAGCCACAACAACAACGTCAGCCACAACCTCTACCAAGAGTCGCTGTCCTCCAGACAGAAAACTGGGAGGAGGAGGCCTTGGAGGAGTTGGAGAGACAGCGGCAAGAGTGGGAGCCACAGAGACCTCGTCATCCTCGGGTCTGGCATAGGAGAAGACAGAGGGAACAAGTCTTCACTATCCCTCAAAGTGAAAACTGGGATGATGAGGCCACTCAAACCCTGCCTGCGCTCGGAACCATACGCATTAATTGGAAACAGGACTGGAGCCGGCGATGTGTGTGTGGTGCCCGCCCTGGAAGATGTCATCATTAACCAGGTGCATCTGAAGTTCAAAATACTGCCCTTCTCAGGGCTAACCAGATCTCTAGAAAAGAGAGACTATTCAATTTGCCAATTTGTGTGCATGTGAAGTAGTGTGATTATAAACACTCACTTCTTTACTGATGTGTGTGTGTGTGTGTGTGTGTGTGTGTGTGTGTGTGTGTGTGTGTGTGTGTGTGTGTGTGTGTGTGTGTGTGTGTGTGTGTGTGTGTGTGTTTTATGCATTCTCATTCGTTGGTGAGGATAGTATATAGGTGTGTTTTATGCATTCTCGTACGTTGGTGTGGATAGTATATAGGTTTGTGTTCAATGCATTCTCATTCGTTGGTGTGGATAGTATATAGGTGTGTGTTTTATGCATTCTCGTACGTTGGTGTGGATAGTATATAGGTGTGTGTTTTATGCATTCTCGTAAGTTGGTGTGGATAGTATATAGGTGTGTTTTATGCATTCTCCTTCGTTGGTGTGGATAGTATATATGGCTGTTTTATGCATTAGCGTTCGTTGGTGTGGATAGCATAGTGTGTATGTTTTATGCATTCGCGTACGTTGGTGTGGAGAGTAAATAGGTGTGTGTTTTATGCATTCGCATTCGTTGGTGTGGATAGTATAGTGTGTGTGTTTTATGCGTTCGCGACAAAGACCCTTTTCAGGGTCACTCCACTGCCTCGAAAAGATTTATTCTTTCTTGCCCAAAAAGAAATTGTAGTTGTTGTATAATTTATGTTTAACTCACAAAAACATTATTCTCTGTTGCAAGTGTCCAGTACCGTGACGTCACCCTACCTGTTCCATTCCTATTGTTCCCATACAAAATTCCCATTGACGCTATAGTGTCCCAGGGTGTGCCTTTTGACGCTATAAATCTTGACGCTGTAGTACAAAGTAGGGTCCCGTAATGCTAATTCCCATTGACGCTATAGTATCGCTTATTTTAATTTTTTATTTACAATTTTCCAGTTTCCGCGAAGGTCGGTATGAGTTTAAATAATTTCAATACTATTTTAAGTCTTGGTAACATTTTTAAAATTTATCTATGGATTATTTTCAGTCTCCGCTAAAGTCCGGTGCAATTTCAGAATTTAGTGCTACACTTTGTCTTTGCCATTTCTGACAACCAAAACATCTGGCTAGTTATCAGTTTCCATTCAAGTCCGCTAAATTTTTTGGAAATTTAGTGCAATATTTTAAGTCACGGCAATCTGAATACAATCTTCCGGAGTTTTTCTCAGTCTCCACTAGAGTTTGGGACATTTTGGTAATCTTAGTACTACTTTTAAACTAAACAAATATAATTTAATCTTCTGGGATATGTTCAGTCTCCGTTAAATTCTGGGACAATTTCGTAATTTTAGCGTTACTTTTAGTCACAGTCATTTGAATATTAATGTTCCAGATTTTCTCAGTCTCCACTGTAGTCCGGGACAATGTCGTAATTTTAGTACTACTTTTAGTCTAAACCAATGTAACCTAATGTTCAGGGACATGTTTAGTCTCCGTTAAATTCTAGGACAATTTCGTAATTTTAGCGTTACTTTTAGTCACATCCATTTTGGCGTTAGTCTTTTCCTTGATTATAACTATTTATAGCATCATTATAATTATGCAAATTTATGAACACCGTCAACATAATTTCAGGTCTAGGTAATGCTTTATATACAAATCTCGGGCTTGCATTAGTATATGTATGTCTTAGTCTCTACACATTTTGTATAGAAATGACACAGGTGGCATGACGTCACGATACTTGCAATATTGTTGCAACTGTCCAGTACTGTGACGTCACCCTACCTGTTCCATTCCTGTTGTCGCTATACAAAATTCCCATTGTCCCCATACTATCCGAGGGTGATTTTCTGTCCCTATAAATCGTGTCACCATACTATCCAAGTGGGGGTGGGGTTGGGGGTCTGTAATACTAATTCCCATTGTCCCTATGCTATCCCACTACACTACTATGATACCCTGAAAGAATTTAAAAGATTAATCAGACTACAGCCAGATAAATACTGTGTGATATAATGAAATAATTCCAGAAGCTCCTGTGAATGATTTTTGGAATTTATGGAGACCAAATGATTTAATAGTTGCAAGCAGAAAGATAGTTCGTGATGAATTGCAGGAGAAATTATTTCTGTTACATAAAGAAAAATTTTCAAATCTACCTGTACCATTGTGTTATCGCCCAGCAGATACTCGACGACAGAATATTGAAGTTGAGATTCCAGGAACAAATGAAAAACAAAATCTTGTATTAAATGATATTGTTTTGGTTGTTATTGATGTTGTTAAAAGCGCGTTGAGCACGGATAAATCGCCGTGGACGTTAGGATATGCTATAACGATTCATTCGTCACAAGGACTAACTATTACTGATACAAATATCTGGATT
>JAECUM010034554.1:0-22633 GCA_016617855.1 Megalonaias nervosa
TATATATATATATATATATAGTATGTATGTGTGTATGTATGTATGTCATAGCATCAGTGTTATAAATATAATCTCAAATTCTACACAGCTCTTGTCTCCTGAAATATTTATGCCTGAAACAGTAAGATTATTAAACATTCGTCAATTTCATAATTTCTTTCAATACTGACAGTTCTGTGATATTAATTATAGCGGGCTTCTGACTTAAACAGGGATGTCTGTTTTCCTAATCGATGAACAAAGCACTGGCAAAGAAAACTATCTATTGACCGATGCAAAAACAGTTGGCAGAAGAAATTAAACCTCATTTCATCAATGCATAAGGTCAATCACAAGCCATGATTAATGAGCGCGCGATTTGTCAAAGTCCGTGACAGATTCCTCCGACTAGAGAATAATCAGTCCAAAAAGAGTATAAAAATGTAAGAAAATGTTGAACATTTCCTTACAACAGCATTGTATTTTTCGCTTTATCTCCTTTGAAAGGATTATTAACCATAATTGGTCGCTAATTTCTCATGCTAAAATTTATGATCATTTTCCGACTGCTCATCAATCACGTTAATGCCTGAACGGAAATGGATCTCCTACACGGAACCAGATCTGATACACCCAAGGAAAAACCTAAGAAAAAGCATTTAAAGACACTAATTTTCCAAATAAGAAAAGTTTGTTTTCTCAAAACAAACTTTCCTATGCTTTGGATATTTAGATATTTTCTATCTTATAAAATGGCTATTTATTTGTGGAGGAGGAGCACAGTAACAGCGATCGAAGAATTACTGGGAAGAGGCAGTTCATATCGCCAGCCCCTCACACAATAGCATATACAAACATAGCTGTCATCACAGCGCCAATTTTATTACATACCCATTTAATCTTACGTGCTTGATCTGGCGTTAGATGTAAATGTTTAGTCCCGTATTTCCGCATCACACTCCCGGATTCCAATTACTTAGTTGCTTTCTTTGACGTCCGCGTGTAGATATTTTTCAACATCAGTGAATCAAACAAAATCCCATTTCGTTCTGAATTTCGTTCATAGATTAAAACTAAAAATATTTAGAAAGTTTAAAAAAGGTAGTATGTTATAATACAACGACGCATTAGTTTTGTGTACTGACGGCCTCGACGTATCACTACGCCAGCCATGTCAAAACTCGTTCTTTCCGCTGACTCAGAACAAAACACGTATCCAGTTTAGTGCATATACTGTACAATATAAATTACACTTCAGTGCTATTGTAGATCTGATCAATTCTTTGAAAAATGTAATGAAACAGTTTTGACACCCAATAAATAACATGGACTATTGACGGACATACTTTTATAGAATTTCTTTTAGCTTGCCTGATTATCCCATGAATACTGTAAATATTTCTCTCTTACACATCCGAATACTTTGAATAAATAAGTAAAGCGTGAAACTCATCTTCAGTCAACAAGTATCCATTCTCAAAACAATGCTCATAGCAACACATAGCCCGTGACACATTCTCAGTCTTTGACCCGTGACAGGAATACCGAAATCGAGCGAAAACTAAAGCTGTAGGTAAGTAATAAGGCTGTTCATTATTGTATATTTTTCAACATTTAACATTGACTCGCAATGAATACATCATACGTCATATTTTGTAGATTCTGCAAGATATTATCACTGCAACATAGTTCTTTAATATTTGGTAAAATTGTTCCCCCAATATGGATCATATCACTAACATATTGACATATACCCAAAAGCCATACTCAGACAAAAATGTTTTTCACTTAGTAGCCTGTCATTCAACCAGTCATCTATTATCTTTTACATCTTGTATCAGTTAGCTGGATATCTACAGTTCCAAAGAAATAGATGTATCATAACATTAAACATTTTAAACGTTGCATGTAATATCCAAATTTAGTTTGATAATTCACTACTGACATAACAGAACGATTCGGCCTGGGAAGCCGCGAGCTTGTGAGTCTGTCATATTGAAACACCGTCAGGAATAACAATAATGAATGTTGATCGTGTGTAGGCTGATGGAAGCTTCCAGAGGAAGCGTCTTACCTGTCATAACAGCTTGAGTTTATACAATTGAGGAGCAGTGCAACGCGCCAGGTTTCTTTGTCGTCCTATTCGGACGACTCGTCACTGGTAGTGAGGATGTAATGTCAGAGACATGTCAACAGCAGAGGTTTACACTTTGTGCGACAGTTTATGTGGAAAATTGTTGGGCACTCGATAAGAATCGGCATCGCTGTACCTGCAGTATCTTCATCGTGGTAGCGGGAGGTTCCTGCCTATTTGACCCATTTGTTGGTGGTGGTACGGGAGATATTCGAGGTATAGCCGTTTTAGCAGCAAGAGGAAGCTGTCAGTTTACTTAGACTTGTCGATCAACTAGTAAGAGATCGGAGTTACTCTGACGTAGCTATATTTTCTTTTCTTTTTTTTAATGAGCTTGCATGAGAAGATTCTGATTTATGTGAATGGACTTGTAACCTGCTAATAAAATATAAACGTCTGCAGCCTTGATACCCCAATGAAAGCAAGTGTCAGATATGTATTTTATTTTTGGGCGATGAGAGATCATGCATTTGCTTTATTTTGATAGAGAGTGGCGGATCTCAAGTGTCAGATATGTGTTTTATTTTTGGGCGATGAGAGATCATGCATTTGCTTTATTTTGATAGAGACGGCGGATCTCAAGGGTCAGATCCATTAATTCTAATTCAGATCTGTAATCATGTTTGAGACTCACGAAGCGGGTTGGTGGTTGATTCCTGGATGTAATAAATTGTAATTCATTACTACATTTATTACATTTGTGATCATTCTGGGACTAGAGTTTCGGAGATGTAATAAACCCTTTATGTGTTATTTGTATTTATGTCTCCGTGTTATAACCCGTTTTCGGAAGATATTGCTCTGTCCTAGTAATTAGCCAATTTCTAGAAGCAGCCGTCATAATGTATAGTATTCATGAGACTTTGGATTAGTTTGTAAAATAGACCCTCCGTAATATCTTAACAAATGGAATTCACTGGATATTATTTTAGGTATACATGTTTAGTAATTTGAAATAAAAATAATAAAAGAAAAATAATACTTTGCATTAGGTGTCTGGGTCGTGTTTTATATTGCATAACGTGAAGTACTAATATTCGGCTCGGAAACTTACTAATACGTTTTACAAATGTGAAACAGGAGAAGACTATGCAAGCGTGAAATTAGAGTTTCATGATGTGTGGTCTTTAAGTGATTAGAGTCAATTATTTGTAGTATTTGCGCATCTAAGAACCTTTCAGTTCACAACGGCTGTTGTCTTAAAGTCTGTCGAAATAGTGGACACAATCAGCCTCAGGATAAACTCATGCTCGCTTATGATTCACTCGGTAGAGAGTCATCTTTGCATGTAACGTTATTATTTGTGATTTGAAACGTTTCACACACCAACAGTAAAATAACACAGCTTTAAAAATTGCTACTCATTCGTTTGATAATACCTTCAAGTGTGTATGAACTTCGTACCATCAAAGAAACTCCACCACTACTTCGACTTCTTGCAAAGCGTTCCTTTTTAACAAAATCACAAGATTCAAAATCATTCAGAAAATCTTTAAAATCCATTTCTCCCGTCCCCCATGTTTCACACGAACCAAATAATTTGTAACATCTCACTACGATGCTCTTTTGATTCTATATACCCAAGAACTTTTAACGTCTTTAGTATTCCATGATATTATTCGATAAATCTATGTCGAAAGTGATTGTGTTCATCGTCGATGGTAATATCGTTTCGGCCATCTTACAATCTCGTGCTATTCTTTCTTATTTCACTCTTGTATTTTACGTGTCATGAGCCAAACTCACAGTAAAGATTACCACATCCCACGCCAACAGTAGCCTTACACACTATTTGATTGGTGGTATATTGATTGCCCTTGCAAAGACTCTGTAACGTAACTCGTGAACCGTTGTTTAAAGCTCTACTGACACTCTTTAGCCCGTTTATACGTGATGGGAAAATTTTAACTCACATGGCTTCAGAATTAGAAGAGTGGAATCGGTGGCGCTAAAAGCAATAGCGCACTCTCCTCGTAATAATAATAAAAAAATAACTTAAACTCTTTAAAAGACCATCAATTACAGTTATATGGTTTACACTGCATGAATGGATCTTGGATAACAGCGGATGTTTGGGTACCTTGATAATATGATAGAATGCATGTTTTGCAGTAAATCGCCATTCGCTGTAGTGGTAAACACGTACTAATGAATGATTCAAACATATGCTTGCAGAATAGATGGGCGGACCAAACGCTCCTATTTGCTTACTCATTTTATGAAGTAAAACAATACTGAATTAGTGTTTACGAAATCCATTTGTCTTTACTCCAATGAAAGTATAAAACGAAACATCCGGTTGTATCTTCTGTCGAATTAACACGTTATTCCGGATCTAGCCACTAAATTTTCGCCATTTTTAATCGCAGCCATTTAAAACGCTTCCACTTAAGAATAGGAACTTTCATCACCAGCCGCGAGAAATTGTGTTTCTTATTACATTTATCTAACGTTAAACATTTCTGCTTCTAGACGTCCCTATTATGGAATGTACGACCATTACCAATGGCTTTGTTGCAAAGAAAAGTGAACTAAAAACTTTTTCAATTTCTTACAAACGTTAAATTTAATTAAAATGAAATGCAGTTTTTATATAATAAATAATTTGCAAGCTTCAATGTATACATACGAGTCAGAATCTATTGATACTTAGGCTGTCTGCATATTTCATAAATGTTTGATATAATCTCAGTAGCTGGAAAAGCAGCACGTTCATTTCCCCAGCTTTCATAGAAAATGACGCTTTGATGGAATTATTTTGTTCCCAGGTGGCATTTTGTGAAGCAGTGCGGTTGTCTGCAATCAGGCGTGACCCATACAGAGACCAGACTTTCTGCTTTTAGCATCAAAATGGATGTTGACAACCTTTAAATGAAATAATAATTCCATATGCTGAACACTTGCGGATAAATGAAGTATACACTGCCCTACTGCAGCTGGTGTTGTACCAAAATCAAGCCACTGCAAGTGATAATCTTTAACGACTGAGAGCAACTGACCGCTAAAGACCTCCTTTCTAAATCTCTCCGCAAACAGATGTGTTTCACAATCATCAATCTCTACCATGCGCAGGGCAATACTATAACGAGAAATCCGCAAAATACACTTCATATTTATACAGAGAAAGTATGAGGAATACCGAGAAACCATTTTCGAATGAAAACCTACATATCTCTTGCACTATCAAGTTTAAAAAATTTGAGAAGGCGGTTAGACCGGTGCTTTGGGTTGCATGAATGGCTGTTTGTATGTACAAAAGTTGTAAAGAACTTGAAGAAATACGCATAATGTTTGTCAGTGAAGTTTTTGAAATTTCTGAGATGTATGCAAAAGCATATAATATCGAACAGATGCTTGTTTTTCATGTAATTTCAACAACATGGCATCGTCAGATGTCCAGTTAACGTACATGTATCACATGGAAAGGTATTGCGCATAGGCGTATGGAACGTACGTCCAACTGACACAGAGTGTCTACGGTTTAGGTTAATCTTACTAGATATATTGGCTGCGGCATGGTTTTTCTAAACCAGCGTCTCATTAAAGTTCTTGAAGTACTAATTGATATGATAATTTGGGTTTAGAAACTTTGATTCAAGGTATATTAAATTGGTTTAAACGTTTAAACTTGTTTGCCCATCAAACGTGCTTTACATGAATCTGCAAGTGTCCTTTTATCTTAAAGTACGCTCATTATGCGCTCTCATAATGACTGCCCATTTTGTGTATTATATACCAATCAATTTTGTTCCCAGAAAAAAAGCCAGAATTGTAGACATGTACTTGAAGTAAGAAAGCAATGCTGGCTTTTTCTGATTCTTTGTTCCAATACTGTCAAACGAGGCTAGAATTACTTTTCCATCTGGTACCCTGACTACAATAGACATGCAAAAAGAAATGAGTAACATTCTCTGTAACAAACAATATGTAAAATCCTTCTTTAAACAGCTGAAAATAATGAAGTCATTTACTCGCCTCTCACAATGTCTCAGACCAAATAGATAACCACTATCAGCTTGGCCTCAAAGAGAAACTTTCATAGGCATTTAACTGGTGAAATCTTCCGTGCTGCAGAATTTGCGAACTGCACAAGTACTGTAAATTACATATGGGCATACTGCCCCCATGCATCGAAGAATTCGTGCTATTGACGGTACTAACAGAAAAAATGAGTGTCTATTCCTTTCACGTGCTTCATTCATAAAACTGATATTCATGTGTATATCAGAAGATCAAAGATAATATTTCGATATGAAAATTTCATATTTTTCATCAGAGCCCTGAAACAATGTCATTATTTCATACATGAGGAGAACAAAATCTAAGATTTTATATATATATATATATATATATATATATATATATATATATATATTATATATATATATATATATATATATATATATATATATATATATATATATATATATATATATATATCCTTATTCATCTCTCTCCCTCGTGTCATTTTTGGCTTCTTAACGTAGTCATTTATCATGCATCTTGTTTATTATAACAATATTTGTAAGAATTTTTGTTGCTATTAGAACACAGCCCATGCATCTCTTTGTAGAGGACTTCGTCTATTTCATTATGGCACGTGAAACATGCTTGAAATAATTCATATCCCATTCACTGTTAGGGTGACTAATCTTGAACTCAGTCAAACAGCCATGTAATCTGAAAAGCATGGAATATAAATTTTGTTTTGTTCATGATGATTTACACTGGTTACATTCCACATATCCAACCTTTTGCTAAAGGAAATTTTGTTTCTCTGTTAAGACCGTTTATGATGTACAACGTTAGTACGTTTTAACTGTTATGTACAATGTGTACTCCTTTGCATGTCAGATCCAGTTGCAAGCTGCATAGACCCAGGTCTGACAACGCATGATGCTCCAGCTTATCAGTGTATATGCAATTTGTTAGGACTAATCAGTAGGGTAAAAAAAAAACAAATACCCCGATCTCCCGACTCATTTTGCAACAACAGAGCTGGTCTATGTTGTTTTCTTTTTTTTTGGGGGGGGGGTTTACAGTTAGATCCTACGTATAAAGTGAGTATAGACAGATATACATGGGATTCTCTTCTTAATCTAATAATTAAAAACTTTGCCATTTTACGTGAGTGATAATAAATATTCATTACAGTTTTGTCATGAACTGTATTATTTATCAAAGAAATTAAAATTGCTTGGTGATGAACTTCGCTTTGAGACAAAGATGTTCTTGTTGTACACAAAATGATACCTTCTAATTAAGATACTGTATATCCGACCATATAATTCGACAGATTATCTCGGTTCATATCCAAATAATTGATCTTGACTCTAAGTATTTCAGTCAGTTTCTGGCTTTCAGTGATTGTGATCAGCGTAGAAATGAACATTCTTACAAATTTTAAAACATAATTTGCTTAAGAAATTCTAAAAGGATTTCACCAAGGCAAATAAGACATCTGATCGGCAGTACATTTTAATTTAACCATAATATGACTTTTCTAATTTCTTGCTATGGTTACACGCACCACACCACCCCCACCCCCACCACCCCAAATCTCTCTCTCTCTCTCTCTCTCTCTCTCTCTCTCTCTCAGCTGCCTTCATAAATACCCATGATTTTTAATATTATATTAATATTTGACACGCGACATTAGAAGGGCGGTGTACGCCTGCCATTAAGAGGAAAATAATCATACAACAGGATTCATTACAAAACATCAACTTCTTAAGGAAAGTACTACGAATATTCAGACTGTTACATTTAGTCATATTTTACGAGGAAAGCAAGGGTTGCTTTTCAAGTATTGTTAGCAAAACGCATACCATAGGAATATTAGATGAAGAAAAAAAAATGTACAGTTTGGGATGGTAAGGATGCAATGTCCTTGCACTTTGGCCTTGCAGATTTTCTCCACACTTACACTATGAAGAGCTATCTGGTATCCTAATGTAATAATGTAATGTATTACGAGCGTTCTGTTCATGACGTTGCATTTCGAACAGCGAAAAATGCTGCAGAAGATTTGTATTAAGGTAAGTATACCTGACAGTAACATGTTTAGAAGCTGGATTGGTTTCTCGTCTACACGTCATCAGCAGAGATTTTGCTTTTCTGGCTTTATATAACACATTTATTCATGTACAAAAGTAGAGTATATAAATACACTATCCCTATTGACTTGTGGAACAGAGTGGTGAAATAGAAAACGACACTTAAAACTTTTGTAGGCTGATCAATCAAATTCATGAAAATTTCTAGTATTAAAAAAGAACAAACCACATTCAAGAAAAAGCTACGATAAAGTGTCTTTGGCCACTTATCAATGATTCCAGACGTTCTAATTTATTTCTGGCATTAAATCTATTTCAATCATTTTTTACAATAACCAAATTAAATGTTTATGAGTTTCTTGTGAATTTTTCATAATATTCTTCCTTGTGCTTCGTGAATTCGAAACACTATTTAAATCTTTCTACGTTGTTAAATGTGAAATTAGTTTTTACAAAAGATTAGCTTAAAAAATATGTATAATGCAATTTTAAGTATGGATTTGACGTCATCTAGACATTCCAGAGTATCTGAAACCATGCAACCATATTCGCCCTGTATCTGAAGCCCGATAACTATATTTGCCCTGCATCTAAAGTTCCTTAACCATATTTGCCCACTACCTGAAGCATTGTAACCATAATTGCCCCGTACCCGAAGCTATGTAGCCATATTTGCCAGTATCTGAATATGTCAATATCATATCAAGATTGCTATAACCTACTTGTTTGAGATTTTCTATTTCGTGTTGTCTGTTGGTTATTTTTCTAACAAATGTTCCTTAATCAGCGCGTTTTATAATATCTCACCTGTCATCTATTTCTGGACGTTTTATTTTGGATTTGAGTAAATGTGATAATCGTTACCATCGTTTTTCTTTAATACTAATAACTATCTAAGTACCACAACACTGCTGATGATAATTGAACTTGTACGCAACAAACTATTAGATTAACCTTCACCTCTGGAAAATTCATCATTAGATTTATACAAATTGTTCATATTTGTCTTACTTGGTTTATATTGGAATTTATGTTTTACAACGCCAAACCATGCTTTGATGACTATCGTTTTTCGGAAACAAACGTAGTCAATATGTTTTTACTATTGCCCAATTATCTCTCTTATATTTGGTTTTATTCGTGACTAGACGACCGATTCATATCATCCAACGCAGAATCCATTCTTTGAGAAAATATATTCCTTCCCATGTCCAGCGCAATAAATATTCGGGTTGGAGGAATTCTTTAAAGTGAACTCAAATAACATGGCGTAATTTATATTTTGTTCCAGTCTGGTTACGCGCTGTGAATAAAATTTGTACATTTTACATCTTGTGGAACTGCAGCATCTCAATAGATAGAGCGTTGGACTCGAAATCCATATATCGCTCGTTCGATACCCGCCCTGGTCTGCATGGGGAGGGGACTGCCTCAAGTGCACTTAGCTCCCATTTCCTCGATGTGATATCGTCCGTAATATGCTAAAACTGCAAATAAAACACGAACCAACAACAACTTTGTGTGTGTGTGTATGTGTGTGTGTGTGATTTGGATTTTTAACGTAGCTTTAACAATATTTCAGTCATATCGCTACGATGTCTGCAGTGTGGCAGTTTATAGTGATGTCCAGCACTGGGACATCATGCCGCAGACATGTTGCATTATATCCCATCCATGTATCCTGACACCAGGCCGACCAGTCATAACACTAACCTCTTAATGCTGAGCGCCAAGCGAGGCAGCTGTTAGTACAATTTTTATAAGTCTTTGGTATGACTCGGCCGTGGATCAAACCCACGACCTCCCGCATCCGAGGCGGACGCTCTAACCACTAGTAACAATCCGTCAATCGTTTATTTGGGTGAGTGTTGGATCAATCTTTATTGTAATATTGTTGCAAAAGATAATAATTTTTGCAATACACGTTAAAACTGGTTGCAATAACAAGGCATATTTGTACTGCTATATGGGTTACGTCTGTATAGTTTTTCTGTATTAGTGCAATGTTTATTTTAGTAGATGTCATACATACAATGATCGTCTGCGTGAAATCGTCTGCTGAGCATACCTCAGCATGAATGGACTTTCATGTAAAGTGAGTTTGATGAGCATGAAAGTTCAGACTTCTAAACCAATTAACTTTGTCTTGAGTCCCAGATTATCATATAAGCCAATTAGTACTTCAAGAGATTTAATGACACGGTGATGTAGAGAAATCACGCCTCGACCAACGTAAGTGGCAAGGCTAGAGGGGTTATTTCGTCTTTCTAGCAGCGAGTAACTAGGTAAAAAACATGACGAATCGAAGGTGAATTCCACTCATTTACAATTTCTTCCTTCCGTTTCTATGGCACAAGCTCATATACAATACATAAATATAATAAAGTATTCTATAAAATGTTAAATTAAGGGTATAACTATTTTTTTTTCCTAAAAATGTCATTTTACGTAGTATGTAGAATGCATCAATTTACTGGCATTGTTGTTTAGGCCATAAAGGGCTGAATCATGTCTAAACATCATAAAAACTATACATAAAACACGTTCAGTGCTGATACAATCAGTGGAATCAAAGCACTATGCGTTTCCTTAATTAGCTGCATAAAAAAAATTTTAAAATACATTTTCTTTCGCAAATATGACTCGACAGAGAATCGAACCTGACCAAGATAGCACTGAGATTCAGCCGTGTATCTTATTCATATGTTACGACTCTAAGGTCACAAACGTAAGTAACAGAAAAGAAGCAAAACCAGCAAGTGTTACAAAATTTTACAAACAATTTAATTATCAAGGTTATAAATGAAAAATGTGAGAGGAACTTAAGTATTATGAAGTTAATCCAAACTAATCTTTATAATGGTATATGAAAGTCCCAAAGGAAGGAAAAAGTTCCTTCTAAATTTCAATACCGAAAATGTATTGGTCCTCCAGGAATCGTGACGTCAGGATGGCGTTGTCTAGTGATTTTGCTTCGAATTAAAAATATTCACGTGACCTGTCGCAACCAATGGAAAGCTACAGAATTATTCTCGAAACATCGATATCCCATCGGTCACTGAGAAACTACGCCATAGGCGTCATTTAAGTCTTATTATTAAGATTATTTTTAATAATTGTCAACACTTACGTAAACATCTATATATACATTCTATGCGATATTCTAATCTTAACAGATTCAAGTCACGTAGGCCAAACTTAACTAAAGATATATTGTACTCATTCCAGCCATGAATAAGAATTATAAAAATTAGATAAAATCATGTAACAGGAGTTACAAAAATATAGATACACATAACACATAAACATTATCAATTGTTTAAAAATCCTCATTAAAAGAGACATGTTAGTCCTAAAGATTGAATAGTCCGAGTTTCCTCTGACCCTTGCCACCCCATTTTTCATGTTTGGATATTTATGTTGGGGTGTACGGTCAGAGTCCATTGCCTATCGAAAAGTTGGAATTCGCTGACACCATATGGTGTAGGCATAAGGTAGCCGCTTGCTAGCCGGCCTAGCAAACTTTAACGACCTTTCATCGAGATATACCTGCATGAAATCGATAGGAATATGATTTATTTTTTCAGAAATAGCGAGTGTAGCACTCGTTATATCTTTAATCCGCTGAGAGACGAGATGCAACTACAGCTTGATGAAATTTGACCTGGAACTCGCCATTTGCATTCCGAGTCACAAGACTACACAAATCTCGTAACCTGCATGTCGATAACATCAGAGGTCCAATAGTCTCGTGCTATCAACAATAAATCATTTCGGAAGTTGTTGTACATAGAATTCGAAAATATTAATTGAAGGTCACGTAATACTTGTACATAAATATAATACACACTTAATTCTCAACATACTTATTCTGAGAACCTTTCGGTATCGCAGCAAGTTGGAGAAAACCAGATTCATGAAGTACTAAGCACGTGTCAGCGATGTATTTTGTTGGTATCACGTGACTACTGCATTGACCTGTGGTCTCCGCTTGTTGAATCTGTTTTTTTTTTTTTCCAAGTTGCTGCAAGATTTACACATATTAGGTCGTTGTTTTCAGAATAAATATTTTTAGAAGTTTCTGTTCTTTTATTTTTCTATAAATACTACGTGACTTTCATTTATATGTTCGATTTATTTTCCTACAGCAACATTAGAAATGGTTAATTGTTGATATCACGTGACTATTTGAACTCTGAAGTCATTGATATGTAGGTCGCGAGATTTGTGTGGTCATGTGACTCGGAATACAAATGGCGAGTTCCAGTTCAAATTTCATCACAGCTATAGTTTCGGCTAATCTGTCAGCGGATTGAAGATATAACGAATGCTATACTCGCAATATCTGAGACAATAAATCATATTCCTATCGATTTCATGCAGGTATATTGTAATGGAGCAAATTTTTATGTCGATCTCTGTAGAACACATTTAGTTGGACACGCGTACGATTAATTAGATTTATGGAGTTCTGCGCACGTTTAAATTGCCATAATGCACGGATTGGTACAGTCTCTGTCACGAGTTTAGCGATTTTTGATTAAGGCTACGTTTGCTTAAACTGGACAGGAAAGGGGTCAATTTCTGATCGGTATGGAAAACTGTCATTTCTCAAAGTTACCAGGAATCAGTTGGATAATGAAGGTTTGTCAGACGAACTGCATTGTTTCAGCAAGTTCAGGCGGGAAATGTATTTCATCCAGATTGGTCACGCTGTGAAGGGGGCGTGGTTTCACATGAAAACTCTCAGTTTATATGTGCAAATAGCAAATTTGAAAATCAGTCTACGCTTTTTTTCTGCAAGAGAACAAATGTAAATAGACTCCGAGTGGGTTAAGAAGTAAACTCACTCGTAGAAATCATCCAGGGGAAGCAATTGTCTGGAAAATTTGACAGACACGTTCTGGAAGTGAGAGCTTGAGAAAACAAGGTATTTGCAACAATCTTATGTAATTCATTGATACCACTATGATGATTTGTTTGATTTATTTCCTTGTATTTGCATGGATTTATTTGTTTAAGTTCGTAGATTTAATTTCTTGATATGGTATACCTGTGTTGAGTTCGTTATCTGAGTCCTTACAATGATATTTTTCTTTATATAACATTGACGACTTGTTTGAACGTATAGTCTCGTTTATTATAGGAAATTATGTATCTAGAATTTCATTCCTTATTTTAGTTGAGATGCGAGAATCCGTGTGAATTCTCCGACCTATATATGGGTTCACATATGATAACCACTTGATTGTCGTTATAAATACCGTAGTGCAAGGAATTTCATTCATTTGTGTAATTGAGACTAGTCTTAAACTAATGTCTCGGTGGGAGGTTGAAATAGCCATTAGTTGACCATTAATTTTGTGAAACTAGGTTGTTACGGTCTGTCATGGCCACTTAGACTAGATAGCCGTAGGATCTGTTTGAAATTAGGATAGAATGTATCTGACCTAACGAGGGGGGGGGGGAGGTATTGATCTATTCCCCCAGTATAATGTGATGAAAGATTTAGGTTGCTTATTTTTGTTATTTTGGAAGGGCGAGATAGCTCTACGTATTACGTATTACGAACCCAAAGTGGACACAGAGTTGAAAGGGGCGTAAGAGATGAGGTACCTGAGGATTTGGAAAAGAAAGTCAAAAGTGGAGAAGACACAGACTTACAGGCACAAGGAAGTCAAAAGGGATAGTCGCTGTGGAATTTGGACTGAATCAAGACCATCAGGTTATGAAACTGTACAAGGCAATGTTTTCGATATATTTCACTTGATCTAATGATGATTTAAATTCTATCGCTTAACAGATCGGCTATTGGGATCATCATTTCTTTGTATTTGAAAATTCGTTGAAGAAGTTAAGTCAAAAAGAAAGAGGTGTATCTTTCAATCGTAATGTATTATTACTTTTGTTTATGAACTTTATTGTTAGAAATTTTAATTAAATTTTGTCTTTATTTGTAACGGGGGCTCGTGTTATTCTGTTCTATATACCTGCTCAGCTCTTTATCTATTCCATCTGTAAATTTCTCAATTTCTATTGATATTTACTCGTCCCGGGCAAATTACACCGTCGGCGATCACCTCTAGATAACGATAACCAAACCCATAACACCCACCCCAACAAAGCTGGGAGGGGAGATCTGACAAATATCTCTATGAAAGGTCGTTAAAGTTTGCTTGGCCGGCTTGTAAGTGTCTACCCTATGCCTACATCAAATGGTGTCGGTGAAATTCCAACTTTTCGATAGGCAATGGACTCTGACCCTACACCCAAAATAAATATCCAAATATCAAAAATGGGGTGGCAAGGGTCAGAGGAAACTCGGACTATAGAGTGAACGGGGGTTGGGGGTGGCATAACGCCATGGCAAATTGACTAATATCGATTAAAAATTAACGCGATATAAGTATAAGCAGAATCCAGTTTATTTCACTAATTTGTTTTTAAGAATTCATTTATTTCCATTTAAGAATTTATTGTAAGAAATATAAAAATAAATGGATAGACAGGAGGACACGAGTAATATTGCGCACCCTATCCAAACAATATAGGTATTGCAAAACACAACAGTCGTGTCGCACAGAGACATTATTTTGAAGTCACGTTGAGGCTCAACATAAACCGCCACCAGACTACATCGCTGCAGCCTCCACCCGCCCGCTGCCAACTCCAGGGTTACTATCAGGATCCGATATCTTTTCTATCATCAGCTAATTTTCCTGAAACATGATACCAAATCTGATCACCCTTAGTCGATCCGTGTAGAGGGAGTTCTGGTTACCAGTACGAGTCCATATCTACCTATGAGAATATGACCGCCACAGCCTCCTTGGAGTGTGTATCCAGGATGAAAGAAATCTTCTCAAACATTAGATCAGATATGATCACTCAATCGATGTAGATGGAAATTAGGTTACGAGGAAAACAGCAATGGATGGACGGTCATGACTCTGTCACAATATACCCACAAAAGTACTGATATAAACACACCTCGACATTTTGAAAAGAAAATTCATATTTTTTCTTTCCTTTGATATAATTACCTGCTACATAGCGTTTCATTTCAGTCTCTGTATACATATATGTCTAGGAAGACAGTAGCATACTAAGGGCGGGGGAAGGGGTTGCTCCAGGTGCCAGAGGTCCTGGTGCGTTAAAGTCATGTATGTATGTATGTATGTATGTATGTATGTATGTATGTATGTATGTATGTATGTATGTATGCATGCATGAACAATTGTATTTATGTACGCATGTACATGCGTAACTACATATTTATGTACGCAAGTTCGAAAGGTAGTACGTACGTTTGCACGCATGTATGTTATAACAGCTCTCTTTATCTACCTTGTATATAGGCATGCATCTATTTCTTTATTTCTCTGTATTTCTGCTTAATTCTCAATATATATCTGGCTAGCTTGCTACGCATCTAGGGAACTATAGGAGGACAGTGCATTTTTGAACTGCTTATTACTACCTTTACAAGTTTCATGAGACAAAATAAATATAAAAAAAAAAAAACAGTAGCAAGCTTTCGTCTGTAAGACTTTCACTTTCCATCTTCCAGCAAATACATGCAGAACTGAGAATACTGTCGCTTGAAATTGTTCCACCAGATCTATGTTCTTTGCCTGCATTTACTTATTGCGTTGATGAAACTGTCCTTCTCAACTAGAAATGATTGCATAGCAGGCATGTGTCCATTTTCAGTACGAAGCCTCCTCTTCAGCCTTGTCTTGATTTATTTGCTTGCAGATAATATCCACCGACAATGTCAGGGTCGCTGCTAGTACGAAAGACTTCCATCCCAAAAAATCTGTCCGGAAAACTGGTCGATACATCATTTAATGATTAATCCGAAAGTCTTTGGTTCATCGTAGAAATCTGTGCCAAATAATTCTAGAATGTGATCCAGGCGTGTAAAGAGACGATGTCGATTCCGTCGTGTAAAACTAACGGAATCAAAATATTTCATCATTACTCTCTCTCTCTCTCTCTCTCTCTCTCTCTCTCTCTCTCTCTCTCTCTCTGTGGGTATAACATAACCATGTTGATGGTATTTGAGGGCCATTGATATATAGCTTTCAAACTGCAAGAACAATTAACTTGGGTCTAAATGAAAAATGCTTCATCAAAGATACTGGAATAATGCTTACGCCGGTATAAACTATTTTATGTATATAGTTCTCTCAATAATGATGACGATATGGATAACATCTATAAAGCCAACACAATTTTCATCATAACTACATCCCCAATCGATGAAAAAATGCAACTAACTCGGCCCTGTTCTTGTTAGACGTATTTAAGTTAATTTCATACATCACACAAGGCAAAGCTATTCTCCCCAGCCTGAAATATTTGCAAAGCAGCCACATGCCATTTTTTTTTCTATACTCGGGTTTACCCTTATCTTCAATGGAGAGTCTTGTTCAGAGTTAACTAACTGCAGATAATATAGACCGACAATGCCAGGGTAGGTGTAATACCAAAGACTTTCATCAAAGTAATCTGCCCGAAAACCCGTCCACATATGTACTCTTTCATAATCTAACAGGGGTGTGTGTGTGTGTGTGTGTGTGTGTGTGTGTGTGTGTGTGTGTGTGTTGGATTTTAAACCTAGCTTAACAATTTTTCAGTCACATCGCTATGATTTCTGCAGTGTGGCAGTTTAGAGTGATGTCTATCACTGGGGCATCATGCCGCAGACACGTAGCATGATGTCCCACCCAGTCACATTATCCGGACACCAGACCGACCAGTCCTAACACTAACCCCTTAATGCTGAATGCCAAGTGAGGCAGCTGCAAGTACCATTTTTCATAAGTCTTTGGTATGACTAGGCCGAGGTTCTAACCCGCGACCTCCCTCATCCGATGTGGACGTTCTGAAAATAAGGCCACCAAAGCGGTTCTAACAGGTTTAATATATGGATTAAATAAGATACTATGTTTAAATAAGATACTATTTCGTTTAAATAGTACAGATTATTTTTAAAATCAATATTGTCTCGATTATGAAACGAATTATTATCTTGTTTTAACATGTTCTTTCATGTTAACAAGATGTCATTTTGTTTAAGCCAGATACTTTTGCGTTAAAGCAAGATAATAATTGGCTCAAAATCAAGATATTACATAGTTTAAATAGACATTACATTCTTTGAACAAGATGTGAACAACAAAATCACAAGAATTATCCAGTCATCTTATGTTGATACCCATAGTTGTGATTAAAAGAAACGGATTTATATTTCGAATTCAACCAAAGGAACCCAAAGCATAGAAATTATTTAGACACAGTCATATTTCTGGTTACAAGCAGTACAATTCAGTCAAATATTCATGTAGCCTATTTCATAAGTCTCGCCATACTCTATGGATAATGTAGTCTTTGTGCCGTATATATTTATTGCTTAATGCAAATCATCCATTCCATTAGTTCTATCACTAGAACCATGATGCGAGTCGTATAACCTGATTGCAGCCTTAGAGCTGACTATTCCAATGATCAGTAATAGTATGCTTTCAAATATTTCGTACCGATCGTTCAGGGCATTATGTACACATTAATTGTTGAAAAGTGTAAGTACAAATTAATGCGAACTCAAGTTAGATACTTGCATTAAAAAATCTTGCCTGAAACAAGACATTTTGCGGACAAGATTAAAAGTTTAATTCATTTAGCCTTTCAGGTGCTGCAAACATTTGTAAGAGGAAGAAAATAGCCAAGCATATCATATGATCAACATCTTCTGAGATCTCTTTTCTCCAAGAATGGCTTAAATTTCCCATTTCAATTTTTAAAAATTCACGAGTCAAATGTATCGTAAGACATATGGTTTTTATACCTAACTTGTCATCTAACTTGAGAAGAAAGAAATTACAGGCAACAATAGTCCAGCCACTGTCAAATTATTTTGCTTGCATAATTGGTGGAAAATGAGTTACAAGGCAAGATAAAACTTACTCAAAAATAGCTATGTCAGACTTGAGATACAAATTCCACGTATCGCAGTATGATTAAGACCATTAACGAAGAACCAAATGCCCCCAATTCCACAAACAAACAAATAAAACAACAGCAACAACAAAAACATAAACAAATTGCATTAATTCCTGTAGCAGAGGGATATTGATAGTAAGCAAACTAAACTGATTTCAGTGTGTGCAGTTCTTTGTTTACTGTAGCGAGACTCCGATGTGCAAACAGAAATATTGGAACAAGGAAAGATACGCCAGAAATGTAAATGAAAAATGTCTTGATCATTAATCTATCAGCTAGGGAGAGAATTTATGCTCCTTTGACTGGCGTTCGCTGAAAGAAACTTTCCTCGAAGGAAACGAAAAACAATTTCGTTCGTGTCGATTTCGATAGCGCGTGACTTACCTAACGTCTAAATTGAGATATAAGACTTTTGATGTTTAGGTGTTTGGTAGTCTGAAGTTGGAAGTTTGGAGAGATGCTCGTGTAACATATCGTCTGTGCATTTTTTATTATTTAAGAATGTTAACAAAGTTATGCATCAACTGACTGCACTACAAGTGTTTGTTGCACTTAAGTGATTATCTTATAGGCATGTAAAAAGCATATATTAAGAAAACACCAGAATACTTTTATTTTGGGACCAATATGAAATAATGAAATGGTTCTTTTACGTATTCAGTTTTAGCCAGAAATATTTCCTTATCCCTATTTTAACCTTGATTACATGGGAGAAAAGCAGTGTTTCTCTACTCCATTATTTGATATATTTAAAAAAATGAAATCGTTATTTTCTTCTTTATCCAAAGACATTAAGGAATAAGAAACTATTTCTTTTCTACGTATTCGGTCGGAATAATTAAATATCTCTTTCGGTACTGAGGGCAAAGAAACAAGACTTATTTTACTGTTTTCTTATGTATGAGGAACAATGACAATTTCGTGGTTCCAAAATAACAATGAACAAATAACTATTTCCTTCCTTGGAACCAGTCAGGATTTGAAACTCCATTTTAGGTCACAGGAATAATATTTACAACGATTTGTCTTTTCTTCGTTACAACGAAAAATTAACGAAGACATATTTCCTTTTAACTGGTTCAAACGCAGTAAGAAATAGGTACCTATTCTCTTTTTCCGTATTTGTTTCAAATACAGAAATATTTATATACTTTTTTATTTATTCAGACGAGTGAAACAGTACTTGTAATTATTGCTCTCATTTCCTAATTTGAAAAAGGAAACAGCGCTTTAGAAATCTATCCGCAATATCCATGTTCTCATTAAATATGATCCGAACAGAGAACTAGTGGTAGCAAATTTGGTCTTGCTCTTAAGAAATTATTGGCAAGGACGGATATAACCGCTCTGGTTTCAACGAATTGAGGATATTTAAAGCAGAGCATCACTGTATTATTGAATCACATGTGGGGAGTTTGGTTTCTCTTGGTGGGGTTTAATGCTATTTTCAGGTCTTGATTTGCAGGCTGTATACATGGTGGCAGTATTATTTAGCGGAGAAATATCATGGGAAGAACCATCGACCCACGGGAAGCTACTGGCAATCTTTTTCGCATACGCACATTGGTCAAGTCGAGACTCGAACCCACGTGGACAGTGGTGAGATATAACAATATGTAAGGGAGCGCATTAGACCACGAAGATGCATGAAGAAACATTCCTTGTGTGCATATCATAGCTAAAAGGTCGCGGTCATGGAAAAGAATAATTATTCCTCTTTGTTTTGTGCATCATATCACCTCTAATAATTACATGCTTGTGTGCAACGATGAAAAAAGATAAAGTTTAAATTTTCACTGTACAACGTTAAACGTGGACAGAAAAGTTCCAAACAATTTTATTATATTTTAAAAATTGGAAATAGAAGAACGCTGAATCTTACACCACATGAAATTCTTTAGAGCGCAAATAATGAAGACATATATTCTAGAAAGTTAAGAGTTGTACAAGAGTAAACATAAAAGCTATCTTCCAGAAAATATCTCAGATGAAGTGGTGGTATTAAAGGATAAAGTATGTTTGGACCATTAGGTCACCATTTCATGGCATACTAAGTTGAAAACTGTTCCGTAATTCTTTATATATTACAATGGTACTGTGAGCATTCGTGTGTCTGCGTACATTTAAATATTGCTGTATTCTTGGTTTTGTTTCTTTAGGAATGATTCGAAGAACAAACTAAAACAATAACGTTTCTTGCAAAAGAACATGTAAAATGGGGATATTGTAGAAGAATGTAATACATGTGCTTCATCGAGGTCTTTAAAGAAACGTTATGTCTATAGCTACTTTAAATTTATTTATTTCGGTGAATATCAGTACTCGTGTTTTTGCAAAACATAAATTTGTGTCATTACTTAAATTCGTGAAATGAGGAAGGGAATCCTATTGTTCCATAGAAGAATCATTATTAGCGGTATCTTAAATTGCCTTGTTTCCTGAATCCATTAAAAGTTCTTGTCCACGATAAATAGTAAATTCAATTTTACTCAGTCTGCTGGAAGGAAAAGTCAATGGATTCATGTTTCTGCTTCTTCTCTTGAGATTCTTGTGTTTTAGGACATAACTTGTTATGACCTCGTGCTAATTACGTTAATGGAAAATGTATACCTAGCCATCATCGTTGCGTAAAAAGTATACAACCGTCACTGACCCAAGGAGACGTAGAGCTTTTGTGGCTAATTGCTGCAATAGAAAACCATTGCAGTATCTGCAGACATCGAGGGATAAGAAAACGCGAAAAATGCCAAAGAGATGATAAGTGCATCCATAAATAAGAATTACACTTCTCTTGCTTTGATAGCATCTTCCGTTCTTTGCCAACTATTCCGCACTGTTAGTCATAAATTTAGTTTTACCATCTAGTCTCTAATGCTGATAGGATAATTTATGTCTGACTTTGCGAGGTCCATGTGTTGCACACAGATTGCTGTTAAGTAATTCTCTTCACCGCTTTCACGTACTTACTCAGGTAATGAGCGTTAGATAAGATCGTATCCCCTACATTTTTTCCCAATTCCTTTGACTCAATGATGGTTCTGAACGGCACACTGACACAGGAAAGGTTATATCATGCCACGACTATTGGAATAAAGCGCCATCACCAGGGACACGTAAAGGGTCCGCCAGGATTCAAACCCGCACCCTACTGGTCGTGAGTCCGGCAAGTTAACTCCTGAGCCACAACAACACTCTTTAGAAATCATAGATATAAAGCAGACAAAACTAAATGTCTTGAATATTAAGTTTTACATGTAATGTAAAGCACTCTTTGCACGTGTATTTACTTTCTGTATTTTTTATTTATTCCGTTGCATACTATTTTGCAGATATAGGTAGTGTGGTCATGGAGTTTTATTTTCTTATTCACCCTTTTATGGTCGGTTATCGGTGTCTAAGGATGATTGACCTGTTTGTCATAGTCCGGATCGAGCGAATATTAAAAGTATGAAATTGATGGATGGGATGAGTAGAGATCTGAGCAGAGATATATACTATAACATCACGAGCCCCCAACTAGACAACAAAATAAAATTGTACAAAAACCAATTGTAAGATACACCTCTACTACAACTAAATTAATTCAAAGTTCTAAAATGCCATTCAGAGATTAAGAGAGTTCATATCTTAGTTAAACAAATGAATTAAACACAATTCACTTCTTGTCTTAACTACATGATTTCTAACAATTGATTGGCAGAATATCCCACAAAACTAATATTAATCAATTCCTAACATACATGATTCATATGACATCTAAAAAAAAAAAATTCAAAGAATTATTTTAAGACTCATATTAAAGAAAAAAATGTAAGAAATTAACACACTGTACCTTGCCCTCGTTTCCCCTATTACAGAATCGTCTCTTTACACCTTAAGAGAGCCGTCCCTTTTTCACCATTGATTACGTATCTCGCAAAGACTTCCGACTACACGTCCCTTGGACACGTTTTACGAGAATACTTGCTACTCTTCTCGTAGCTAAGACTTCGCCTCTTGCAAAACATAGACTGACTAATATTGCGGGTAAGACATATATAAAGCAAGAACATTCGCCTAGAAACACACCTCTAACTGCTCCTTATCCAATCGGAATTTAGGTTTATCTAACCGCCACTATTAATACACCCCCTTTCAGAGTTGGAATTCTGCACTTTTCCCGCTTCCCTTAATAAATCGATCTCTGCAAAGTTGCAACATATAACAAATATTTCCGCAAGTACAAACGCTGTTTCTGAAACATTTCAACCCTTTGGAATTTTTATTAATAAAACCAATTCTCCTCCTCTTGACTAGTGTGCCTGACAGTTATCAAACAGAACCTCATTAAAAAGCAATCTCGCCCACACCAGACACATTAGTGTACCGTATCCTTACACACGCCATGGATTCAATTCCGTGCCAAATCACATACATTATCTTAACATTGCTATGTGTCACAATGACACTTGAACAT